>JAQFZZ010000500.1:0-17540 GCA_034696405.1 Isotoma caerulea
GAAAAGAAATTTTTGCAAACTGACGCTTACAAGAGGGCTTTGAAGGCAAATCGCCCTTGCATTTGTGAATTCGGCACACCAAAATTCAGCGATCCTTCAAGAAACTGGATGAGTCGACTTTACAACAGCATTGTAAGTTTTCACTTAATACTTTAGCATTATGGTTTATCTGAATGTCGTGAGTAAAATATTTTTTATTTATTTTAGGTTCCAGAATTCACAGACAATGCAAACATTTCTTTGTTCAATTTGGGTCAAAATGTCTTTGTCTCTGGAGAGACTTGCTTCTTCTATGATATCAACATGTCAACACTTACTCCTGGTCAAAAATATGATACAAATAAAATTTTCGGATTACATGTGGCCAGCCCGCATCCACTTACTGATAGAAATGGATACACTTATAATATTGGATCCAGTTATGCTCCCACCTTAAAATATTGTGTTGTCAAAATCCCTCCTGCAAAGGAAATCAAAGATCCTAAGCAAGTTCTTCGAAAATCCCAAATCCTCTGCAGTATTCCTAGCCGATGGAATAGAAACATTTTGAGTTATAACCACAGGTACGTTGAGTGACTGTAATAAATTATTTAAATGTTTTAACTAAAACATTTTTGTAATTGGGAATTTTAATGCAATATTTTTTTTTCAGTTTTGGTCTAACAGAAAATTATATCGTTTTCATCGAACAGCCTTATGTTGTCAGTCTTAATAAAATTTTGAGTTCGGTAATTAACAAAGGACAATCGTTCAGGGACTGGGTGGAATGGAACCCTGAGTGTAAAAACCGTTTCTATATTATCTGCAAGCATACTGGGAAAATTGTTGGTGGTACAGAATTTTTCTCCGAAGATGCTTTCTTCTTTGTTCATTTCAGTAAGCTTTATAATCTTTGGCATTTACATTATAAATTCCCAAGGTTTTCCAAAAAATGTATATTTAATCTTTTTAACTCGTATAGTCAATTGCTACGAAGACAATGGGCAAGTGGTAATCACCTTATCTGCTTATGACGACCCCACTGTATTGGATACACAATTCCTATCTGTACTTCGTGAAGGTGGCACCGATGGAGATGAAACACGTGCAGCTGGACATCAATACATTGTCCCAATCAACTTACCGGATCCCACAGAATGTTCAGAAAATGAAAATCTTGTGAATATTCCAGGATCAAAGGCACGCGCATATCGAAAGGACTCGCAAATTATTTTGGTACCGGAAGTTCTAACTGCAAGAGGTATGGAATTTCCTGCTATAAACAAAAAGTATACTGGTCGAAAACATCGGTACTATTATGCATCTGGGCTTACGTCCATGGGAGATTTTCGAAATTCAATTGTAAAGATTGATCTCCAAGAGAGAACCCATCTTTGCTGGAGAGATAATAATAATCATGTGGCTGGAGAACCTATCTTTGTCCCACACCCTGATATGGACTATGATGATTTGGAGTCTGAAGACAATGGAGTGATTATCTGTCCTGTTAGTGATTATCGTAATGATGCTTGTGATTTAATTGTATTCATTGACCCCAAAGATATGTCTGAGCTTGGCAGGGCTGAGTTTAAGACTCAGATTCCTCCTTCTATTCATGGTATTTTTGTACCGTCTTACTAAATGCAATGTCTTTTTTTGTGAGCTAGAGTAATTTATGATTAAGTTGTGTTTTTGATAGGTCGACTATTATTTATTGTAATTCATTCTTATGAAAAAGTGTGTTTGAATAAAATTGTAAAGACATTTTACATATAGTAGATTAGACAAGTTATTTTGCATCATATTTAGCGAATTAATAATCTTTTAAAAAAGTATAATGTTAAATGACATGAATTCAAATAAATATCAAATGTTAACTTCATAAAGAATTTAAGTAACATTTAATACTAAATACTTATACTATTTATTGAAAGTCCGATTTATGTTGTCTTCAACTTTACAGTTAAAATACTCTTCTATAATTATGTATGAACTGCATGTTTATTAATATATATTAGTGGTTTTGTTAAGCCGTTTCCGTAAACTATAAATTAATTTCTTAAGAATCGAAACTTTATCCAGTACAGAATTTGTATGTAATAGTATTTTAAAAGCTTTGCAAATCATGGGTGACTATACAGATATTATGAGACCTATTTGATAAAGGCAATTTCTCAGCACATATTATATGCGCTTTATGGAATAGAAGTACGTCATGCATGTAGTTTGCATTTTCATATACCTTTCTGAATTGAAAATACTATTCTCTAACTTTTATCAATGCATCATGCATTAAATGCACTTAAAGTGCAGTTTAAGTTCAAATTATTTGCCCCTTTTTGTGATCACTATACAGCTTATGAAATAGTTAGAGAAATGATACATTTTTACAAATCCTAGTTTATAAAAATCACTATAAAATTTAAAGTAAATTCTACCATAATATTTATAAGAACTGCTATGACCAGCTCAGAAGATGAATTACTACACAGTAAAAAGTGAAAGCGTCATGTACCATACTAGAGTGGAAAAACAGGTTGACATAATAACTCTCTGGCCTCTGGCGATTTATTTCATTTCGTACGAATTGTTTACAATATTTTTTTTAGTTTCTAACAATTCTTGCAAGTTTTTTATTCAACATTCATACTAGTTCTCTTCCCACTTCCCGTCTATTGATTTTTAAAATGTAATGCACTATAACATCTTTGAATGTTTATGAATCCAAATCCAACTGACTAATGGTAGGGTATTTTACGTCGTCAAATTGCATTGTCTCATTCAAGTAAATGTAGTTCAACATTACTCGATTGGCATTGTTGTCATAAAAAAATTTCAAATACTCTCAAAAATTTTATCTTGCAAAAAATTATTTAGTTTAATGTTAAAAACACTAAATCTTTGCAATCTGACAATAAATGGCAACAATTAAGTTGAGTACGAAATAAGTAAAAGAGCGTTATAAAAGTACACAATAGCCTTTTTTGACGGTCTGTTGAATTTAGGATATTGGGTGCACAATTCATAATAGAATGATTATTGCGACAGTGGCTAAACGATACAAAAGAAACGTACGAGTAATATGGCACACACAATCTCTTAAAATTAGCTGATACTAAAAAAACTCAATCTCTATTCTCTATACCACAATTTTTTCAAGCAACTTAACAGGTTGTTGTGTGCCAAAGTAGTAAGCAAATAAATATGACTGTACAAAAAAGGTAAGATACAAGAGTTGGCTTACTTGCATTGCATTCTCTAAGGAATTGTCAGAGGGAACAACAATAATAAGATGTGAGGTGGGAATACGGATCTGCATTTATTTGCATTTCATTGCATGAGATCACTATGAGATCAGTATATGTAGATCCTTAACAGCTCTACAGCAAGTAAAAATATTAAGGGAATAGTTCCTGTTGTAATGAAATTCTTTCTTATGTCTCAAAGTAAATTTACCAATTGGCAAATATCCGTGTGAAAAGCACATGAAGTAGGTTAGAAGCCGCTAACCACACGGCAAACTCACATTCACTCTTATTTGCAGAAATACCAGCAGGGTAGAAAGTAATATATTAAGTACTTTAAAACACGTTGATTTTTTGCTTACTTCTCCACGAGATGTTTTCCTTTTGTTATAAAAGTTAAATTACAGTTTCAGTTCTAATTTGTAGGCATTAACATTATGGTTATATTTTATCATTAAAGAGAAGTTTTACTTTATCAGAATTACTATTTCGTATCGGATATCGGATCGATAGGGTTTTACAATGGGGGAAGTCAAGACTACTAAAAAAGATATTTCTCAACTCTTCCGAAGTGCTGAAGAACTTGAGAATGAAGTGTCTAAAATTCAAGGATCCATACCAGAATGGCTTAGAGGAACGATTATCAGAGTTGGGCCTGGAAAGTTTGATCTAGGAGACTTTACAGTAAATCATTGGCTTGATGGATGTAAGTAGATTTAACTATATAAACTTTAATATCATTTACATTCACAATTTAAGATTGGACAAACATTTTTTATCGAGTTATCGAAAGTCGATAACGACCAAACGGAATTTAAAAAACATTTCAACGTTTGTTTAATTACTTATTGAATTTAAATTTTCAGACGCAGTGCTAAGCAAATTTGAGATAAACGGTCATTGGGTAAAATTTTCCAAAAAGTTCCTACAATCAGATTCTTATAAGAGAGCATTGAGAGCCCAAAGACCGGTCATTACAGAATTTGGTACGAAGGCATATCCAGAAAAAGGAAAAGGATTCTTGGCCCGTTTCGTTTCAGCGATTGTACGTTTGTTTATATAATTTTTCCATCCTTCTTCGTGCTACATTTTTTAATGAATCAAACCAAGTCTATAATTTAAACTTCTTATGAAATAATGCGTTTCGGTCTACATACTTTGTTTAGACTTTTTATAAATGAGGATAAATCATTGCATAATAATTTATGCAATGACGCAAATTTATGTACAGACGAGAACTTCAATGTTAAACTCGATAATTCGCCTGTATAATAATATTGTACATTATCTAAAATGATATTTTTTGATGATTTCAGATGCCAGAAATGTCTGATAATAATAGCAGCAATGTGTTCCAATATGGGAAAGACTACTTCGTATCTCATGACTCTTGCTTCTTTCGAAAAGTTGATCCATGCTGTCTAGGAACTGAGGAACGATTCGACTCAAATAAATTATTTGGTTTAAATGGCTTAAGTGCTCATCCACTAATAGATTCCAAAGGACACACTTTCAACGTTGGATTTTCAATGTTTCCAACACCTAAGTTTTCAGTAATAAAATTTCCTCTGAGAGAAATAAGCCAAAGTGAAAATTCTAAAGACTTGTTCAAAAATACAGAAACTATTTGTACAATTCCTAGTAGTTACAACGCTGGAGTGTCTTGTCTTCATAGTTTTGGAATGACAGATCAATATATAATTTTTATTGAACAACCTTTAGTAATAAGTCCATCTGCAATTGCCGTCTCTCTTGTGAAAGGTTACTCTGCAAAGGAATGGTTAGAATGGAAGCCTAATTTGAGAAATCGGTTTCACATTATCGACAAAAATAGTGGAAAAGTTATCAAAACAGAATATTTATCAAATGAGCCATTTTTCTTTCTTCACGTTGTAAATTGTTATCACCTTCAAGATAAGAATCAGGTCAGTTTCATTCATAATTATTTTTTAGTTCGTTTTGGTCAGTTTCTTTACAAAACAAATTAAAAATATGTGAATTTTCTTTTAATTTTAGCTCAGCGTGGATATAATGTGTTTTGACAATCCAGACATTTTGGATGGGATGTTTTTGTGCAAACTTCGAAATAACATTGTTGATAATGTTGGACAGGCTAATTGCCGTCGTTTTGTGATACCCCTTGCAACCGAATTTAAAGATGACTATGAAGGACAAAATATAATTGGAAAAAATAATGAAACCTCTAAAGCCAAAGCCATTTATTACTCAAACAATAAAGTCATACTCTGTCCAGAAATTCTCACACAACCTGGAGGTGAAATGCCAACCATAAATAAAAACTTTATTGGCAAGGATTATTCTTATCTGTATGCTACAGGATCAATGGCAACAAATTATTTTAGTAATGCCATTGTTAAAGTGAATATCAAAACTGGCAAAAATTTAAGATGGAAAGGAAGTGATTGTTTATATCCTGGAGAACCAATTTTTGTCCCACGACCAGGGTCGAAGGAAGAAGATGATGGGATAGTGATAACATGTGTTTCTAATAGTCAAAAAGGCCATCAAGACTTAATTGTATTTATTGATGCCAAAAGTATGAAGGAAATTGCCAATGTAAAGTTCCATGAACATTTACCCAATTCGTTGCATGGAATATTTATTCCACGTGCGTAGCTAATTGTGTAATTTAATTTTTTGTGTACACGACATTTTTTAGCTTTCAAGGTTTCAAAAGTGGTTATAAAATTAAATATTTATTCGTCCACTATAATTCTTTAATACCTCATAAAACATAATTTTAAATATCTGTAAATTTTACTGTTTATTTTTTAAGCATCAAAAGAATCAATAAAAATTTCCCACTCAAATAATAAATTCATGCACATATAAATAGAATATTTTTATTACACTGGCATCGAGTTCTTCTTTTCCTGTCTACATAGGTACATTTTAAGACGGTTTTAAAATAAAATATTTATGTAAATAATTTATTGTTCTTTAACTGCAATATCAAAGAAGTAGCTTCCACGTGCCCTATAATAATAGAATACGTATTTTAAAATACAGTTATTTTTCCTGTATGAAGACGTGTAATTTCCTTAATGAATCTTACATTAAGGGACAATTCATTCCAAAGACAGCTTTTTGAGAGCAGAGTGTTCTGCATAGCACATCCGCAGCTGAAAGGCATTTGCACGCATTGATTTGAGTTGATAAAGCTTTTATATAATACATCCATGCCCTGTTGTGAGCACATGAGCCTATTTTTAGAAATACGATCAAAATACTAGTTTAATTTTAAACGATTTTATTTTTATTTTCTATTATTACTCTTCGTAAATCATACCTGACACGGTGTCTGTAATAACGCCAACTCCAACTTCGATACAATCAGGCTGATTTGGCCCACCTCTGATGTTAACAATCCCAATATTACAATTTTACTAGGTACTTAAACACGGTAAAATAATTTATGACAGCTTTATTTTCAATTACCCATTCGGATAGAAATCAGCAGTTCCAATATTTCCATAATATCCATCTTGTCCTTGATTAGAATGGACCACATCGATAAAAGTCGCATCAGACGCATCCAGCTTGTTATCGTTACTTATTTCTGTTTGATAAAGCGGTCCCGCTGGATCTAATCCAGTTATCCTGCCGATTGATATCGAGGTATTTTTCTTAGTAAAATATCCAGCAAATCCGGATATTTGTGCCCCTAAACTTTAATCAGCGAAAACAGGTCAGGATTTTAAACTGAAAGATATTTGATATAATATTATATCATATATCGTGAATAAGAGTTTATAATACCTAAATCCAATCAAATATACATCGGCAGGTGAAGTCATATAATTTTCATCAATTAAGAAGTTAATAAATTCTGCAATTCTATTGCCAACCTTTGGGACATTTGCTACAGCAGCTCTGTAGAAAAGATCACTGTTCAAATCGTTGATATGAGAAACAGCCCATGCCGTTTGATTTGCTGGGGATGAAAGCATTCCCCAATCTACTACAAAGACGTTGTATCGAGTCGAGTAGCCTTCCTCCAGCAGGCCTTAAAAATCATGCAATATCAGTAAAACATCGTTTTATAGCCAATTATACGTTTAGTATCCAATAATGTTCATAAAACTTTCATACTTACCATTTTTAACTCTTTGTGAATATCGAGTAGTATAATTATTCAAAAATCCATGAATTATAAAAATACTTGGGTTCTTTACATTATAACCAGAGCTGGTTAAAGATTCGCGATCTCCTAGCCGAATTACTTCCTCGTACTTAGTATTTCTACAAAAACATTAATGCCCTTATTTTATTATAAAAGTTATTTACCAATTTAGTGGAATTTTGGCAACTTACTCTGGATTGGGATAAAGGTAAAATCCAACATTTCTTGGATCGTTTGACTGTAGTAAATTATCCGTACTGTTAGATTGTTCTGGAGGTGAGGCTGATTCTTCAGGATTTCGAATATTATTTCTATTTGAAGTTTTTAGTTCAGAATTACCCTGTGATGAATATACAAATGACAGAAGTATTGATAAAGCTGCAAATTGTATTTTGATTGAGTAATCTTTTTGAAACATTTTGGCAGATTGTTAGTAGAGTGCAAAATAAACTCGTCAAAATTTTATTATGCTTAGTATTTTATTTCTATTTATGTGGCAGATGTTTTCCTTGCAATTTCTAAGTTCCAAGGATGAATTCAGACAATTCTCTGCGTCTATTTGTGATGCCTGACCTATGCTTGTGGTTGTAGACAGATTAGTACAAGTTAGCTTTAAAATTTAAGTCAAGTTTTTAACGCATCTTGTTTTTTAGAATTTGTGTCAAACGTGATAAGAATCTTATTTTTGTGATTGTTTTCTGGCAGGTGGCCCCTTTACATTTGTTTTAAAATCGTTGTTTTAATGACTTTATATTTTGTTTTGTTCATGTTTTATTACTAAAGTTAAGTTTCATTCCTGTTTAAAGTCAATGTATTGTCAATAAGTGACATGTTTTTATAAATCAATCGTGAACTAATATATACTACCTAACTAAAATATTGTAAAGTGCATTTCAATGAACACATGAATAAATTCATGAATGAAATATCTACTTAGCATACAAATAAATGATTTTCACAAACTTTTGATTCTGTTTTAAATGTTTTTTTTTAGTTTTAATTTCTTTTTTCTTACAATTTTCGTGTATACAAAAATATATAGCAACTTAAGCAACAAGCTCCATGGAATAATAATAATAATAATTAATAAAGCGGACCCAAAGGACTCAATGATGGCTCGTAATATTGAGGTTTGTAATTATAACCCAAAAGGGATTTTACAGCTGCAGCGGCAGGAGTTAATGGTACGAGTGGGAGTGGTCCGAGTGGTACCACTGGCACGATTTTCTTAATAGGTAAAGGATCTTCTCTAACAATGTCAAAGAAATAGCTTCCTCTTGTACTGTGAATTAAAAAATTACATTTTAAATGACAATTCACACATGGCATAGCGTATCTTTTATCTTCGAACGGAAATGATTTTTTTATACCTTGGGGGAACACGAAGTCCAAACAAAACCTTGTCTTTGCAATAAGGTTTGCTCAAAGCAAATTCTTTGTATGAAACAGCCTTACAAGCCCAAATTTTGCTGTCTAAAATAGTTTCCGTAAAGTATTCCCATGCTCGTCCATGTGCACATGATCCTTAAATAATTTCAATGTTAAGTCTTAAGATTATAAATTTTTGTGTTAATTAGATTTCGTTATGAAATTTTAAAATTACCTGGAAGTCCTGGAATATCAGATCGGGCAGTACAACCTGGTTGTTCTGGACCTCCTCCATTGGGGTAGCTTTATTAAGGATAATTATAAATGATTTGGTTATACGCTCATTTTAACTATAGATTATAGATAATTAATTTAATGTACTCACAAGTCAACGTGTCCAATGTTTCCAAGATATCCATATCTAGCTTGATTAGAGTGGACAATGTCAACGAAATATGCATCGTCAAAATTTAATCGCTTTCCTTTGATTGGATGGAACTTAAACAATGGGCCTGTAATTAGAATGAATTGAGTAATTTTGAAAGGAATGTCAATTAAAATATTGAAATTTGAATAAAAACTATGACTGGACTGACCTGCAGGATCTAATCCTGTGATTCTTTGAATAGGCTTTCCAGTATAATGTTTCACATGCTGTCCAGTAATTCCTGCGATTTGAGCCCCGAGTGAGAACCCAATTAAATGAGCTCGAGTAGGGTCCGTCAAAAATCCATGATTAATCAGGAAGACAATAAGTCCAGCGACTTTCCTGCCAATAAGTTCAGCGTCAATACCAGCCACTGGGTAGACCGCATGAGGATCTCCGACTGGGCTGTGGGGTAGAACAACTGGGATTTGGAGAGTACTCCAATCTACTAGAATAACATTGGCAGGCACCTTTTGCTTCAGAAAAGCTAGAAAACATTAAAAATGAAAAAAATTACCTACTTTTGTAAATGATCTTTATAATGTTTTTAATCTAGCATATTTTTTATCATCTTGATTTTGCTTTGAGATGCAAACTTAAACTAGAAACTGGTCTTCCCAATAGTTTCACTTTCTAGAATTTTAGTATTTCTCGAAATTTAATCAAGTAAGATCACGTTACTTTTTGATGTGGTTTTGAGTTAGTTTAAGCCAATTTTTTTACCGTCTTTGGTGAGTTGAGGGAAATTGGTAGAATAATTTTGACCAAAGCCATGAATCAAAATAGCTGGGAAATTCCACTTGTTGTACTTTGAGAGAAGTAATGATTTAGAATCTCCAGGTACGATTTCTTGTGAAAAATCTGGATTCCTTTATAGAATTTTATAAAATACTTAAATTAGGATTCCAATCGTATAGATTAAGTTAAAGTTGCTTGAAATTGTAAATTTTCCTTGCACTAGCTTACCATGGATCAGGGTATAAAAAGAAACGAACAGTCTCCACAGGTATTGATTGTACTACACAAAAAAGCCCAAGGGCTACGGGTAAAACTTTGAAAAGCATTTTAAGCACTATAAAATCGTTTTTTATAAACGAGTTTTTCAATTCCGAAGATTTTCACAAAATATTTAGCACGAAATTATTACATTGTACGTTGACCGTCCACGCAACACCTTTCTTGCCAAGAGTCCAAGGGAAAACAAAATTGCGAAGAAGATGAGATAGCCCTTTTATCTGGCGAAAGTGAGGTTTTCTTGTTACTTCCTTCATAAGGCGATGTAAACTTTTAAAGTACTTCTACTGCATACTTTTGAAAGTGGTTTTGATGCCACATCAAATGTTTAGACATTACAATTTGGACATTAGTAGATAGAATTGTTTGATGTAAATTAATAATCTTGAAGGGTAGTTTTTGCCTGCAGTCTCATCATCATCTAAAGCATCTGTCGCGTATATTATAGTCATTGACTCTTTATTTACCTATGTAAAAAATCGTATCATGTACTTAGTTTTCATTTCTATAGTGTGCTGATGATGCGTAGGGATAAGGATTCAGGTATTGATTCATTTTTTATACACAATTGATCCTACTTTGTGTATACTTACTCATGTGCACTAATTGTGATTATTTAATTTATATTAAAGTGCATAACAAGAGTGCATTATAGTTGTAAGAAATAGATTTTTTATAATTAATAAAAAAATTATTTATAAGGTCAATAACATATGATATTTCGTTCATGAAAGAAAACACTATTATGTTATTAAAATGCTTCTGTGTAATTTCAAATCGTAGTGATTTCAAATTGGCTTATTTTCTCATTTATCTCAGTTATTAAAGAACGTATCCGATACGAAGTCATGACTGATCTAGAGTAACCAAATTATGTCTGACTTAATTACTTATTAATTAATTAACTTAATTAATTATTTCAATTTTTGTACTTTATATCAAGCAAGAATTTACCTTCGTATTATTTCTTTCAATTAGTCGATTTTAAAAATGTTAATCGATCGCTAACTAAACTGAAATTCAATTGAAATTTTCGACTGCTGCCAACTGTCAACATTTAATTAATTGGGAATAAATGACAACACCTCTAACAGTGTATAACATAATTAATGACACTTGAGTTTGTGTAATTTAAATTCTAGTTTTGATCTGTTATTGTTAAATTTTGTCAAATTAATTATGAATGAACAATAAAATTACTTCTGTGGTCTGATGAAAACGATCTTTCAACGAATTAATATGAAGTTACATGCAAAAAATAAAATACAACAGTTTTATCATAATTTACAACTTGGCTAAAACATGATTTACTTTGTTCAAGTTTATACAAGCTTCTGTTATTTTGTTACTGAATTAAAAATTATCAAGATATGCAAACAAATAGTTTTTCATACGCTACTGAAAACTTCTGAGTTATTGTAAATAAGCGGATAATTAACATGTATTATTGAAAATTACAAAAAACATCATCGATTAAAAACCTTCTGGGTTATTTATTGATCATGATCTTACTGTAAACAACATAGTCAAATGTCTCTACGCATACAAAAGTAGGATAAATCTTACTTTTGCTAGCCTCGATGACTGATGATACTATGACGTACAGGCTTGCTTACCCAGTTTTAATGAAAAGGCAAAACATGTTAATTTATACAACAAGTCATTATTAATTGCATAATTTTTCCCTTGTTTGCATCTTGTATTAATAATTTACAGAAATGTACCTAATTGCCTTAAGCTACCAAGTCAGCTGCAGGCATGAGGACTAAGGACATAATTATACGATGGGGACATAATTTCCATAAATCTGATAAATAACTTAAAAAGCTGTCTAAGCAGCCAGTCTACTTCCCAATCCTAATGAAATGACTTTATCCGCTTTCCCTCACATCAAAACGAAAATAAGCTGAACAGGTTTCTTTCATTTTTTTGCATATTTAAGGTTCAAACGACCAAGGAATTTATTATTAGCAATATAGCCATTGTTGTATGTATTTAGTGTGTATCATAAATAAGATGTAGACTCATTTCTGGCTAAGTTCATAATGTCATTAAAATAACTCTTTTATTTATTTTTTTCGTGAAAAAAAACTACAAAAAAAAATTTTCTACCTTTGGCACAACAAACCTTTCACATTTCAACTGTCAGAATCAAAGTAATTGCAAAAGCAAAAAATGGAAAATCTTCAACTATGTGATTTGCATTTTGAAAGCATTATTACTACTTTTGTTTTGTTACAATTACTCATCGACTATACATAATAATATAGTATATTGCTAAAGTGCATCAAAGATTTATATGGTAAAAATGATTTTAACTTTAATTTTAAATGCCCCGAATGTGCACACATAATCAATAAATCTTTTTTTAAATGCTGTTTTTTAAACCATTAAAATTCAAAGCTGTTACTCAAACCTTTATTTCTTCTAATTTGTTTTCATGCATCGTAATTAATCAAACACTCTTGAAACACTTTATCCACATGGGTTTAAGCCTTCGGTCATGTTGGTAGCACACGTAGCCAGGTTAGTCCTTTTAGTACTGATTGAATGAAATAAAATTATGTATGTTATGTATATCAGTTGTAAATGACTCAAAGATTTGTTTTTGCATCCACGATTTCAAGTTCAATAAAAAGTAGATCAATTTATTTTATGAGAGTGGCTTCAGCAGTAATACATATTTCATAGAATCATATCATCTTTGCATGAACATTGACATGCAACATCATCAGAATAACAAGTTTTGAGACTTTTACTTTCGTATGGGAAATCACAATTGAGGAATATCGGTAATGTTAAACTTGAAAATTTCTAAAGATGATATTTAAAAAAAAACTACAAACTTTTTGTTTGTTTGTTTACTTTTTATTTTTATAATTTTTTTTATATCGTGCAGACAATTTGCTTTTTTTATAAATTATCTCTTGTTGAAAATTTAATTTTGACCTGTACGTGTACCTTTTTCCATGATCTTGAACTTGAATATGTTTACTATATAATAGGGAGAAAATAGTTTCATTAATTTAATAGATCATAAACAAAAACAATTTATTAGTATTCATTCTTTTACGTTTGTGACTAAGTAATAAAATTTAATATCAGGAATCCATATTTATTTGCAACAACACTTAATTGAAATCAAACGCAGCTATTTGCAATAAAAATATAACTCGTTTGTTTGCATTTCCTCTTGTAACTCAGAACAGCCTGGGCACTGGGTGAGATATTTCTATAAGATTAATAGTAATAGTAAAAGCAAAAACTAGTTGGGTATAAAAGAAAATGAAACATCTCAATAATAGATTTGCGGCGAAAAAAACAATACAAGCAATTGTTGTTTAGTCTAGTGAAAAATCTCTAATGATAAAATTTTTTATTTGTTTTCTTTGTGTAAATTAATTTATAGTCGGAAACAAAATTCAGGAACTTGATCCATGTCCGTGTCATTCAAAGCCTCTTTAAACTTGAATGTCACCTTCCCCTCTGATCCACAATTAGCAACAATTGTCGATTCTCCAACTGTCTTATAAAATGTTTCTTTTCCTTTAATAATATATGAAATAGTGTACAAAGTATCTTTAGAAATCTTCGCCGGTTGTTTAAATTTAACATGGAACACATCCTCGCCAACCGGGCATTTGATATTTTGCTGAGAGACTTCTGCAAAGGTTTCGGTAAGTTCATAATTCCTAATTTTGGCCTCCACTTCCAGCGTTGCATTAGCTTCAATAGCTCTAAAGAATCCTAGGCTTATTAAGCGAACATCTCGATCCGTTTGGAAACAGAAATTTTGCCACTTCGTTCCAAAATCAAATCCGTGACCTTTCAATCTTCTCAAATTGTAAATGAAATAGCTAAGAGATCTTTTTGTCGTATTAAATTTCAAATCGAAACCAGGTTCCACGAGTTTCCTTTTCTCTTGTGGGGTAGTTAAAAATCTGAAAATCTGCACGGTGTCCTCCAAGGGTAAAACATTTTTTGGAACAACTTGACAAGAGAAATCTTCTGCATTCATGTTAGTAAACCTTATGAGAGGAATAATGTCACGGAGGACTTCAGCAACATCCGAAGAGTTGTTTGGATCAGCGTCATTTTTTTCGCACTCGCTTTTACCCCAAGAATAGACAGCGTTGAATAAATCAATTTCGCCAACATTGAGTTCATCGTTTTTTAACAATTTACACAAATCTGCCTTGTTAATTTTTGTAATTTCTCCAGACATGAGTAATGAGTTTGCATTGTGTAAGATATATTCTTCTGTTGCTTTGTGAAGCTCAATTTCATCCAGCATCTCTGCAGCTTGGTATATTTGCATGACATTTGATACGGATAAAGAGTCTTTTAACGTTTGAATACATTTCTCAATCAGATGAGAGCAGAGATACTTTTTCCCTAATAGTAGGGTTGAGACCAATTGATCCACTTCTGTTGCATTTATAGTTCCAGTGTAGATGAAATGCAAAAATATTTTAAAGATTTGAGGATCTTCTTCAGGAAGGGAGATTTCAGGTTGTGTGGATGTTGTTGACCCACTTGAATCACTCCATCGTTGGCTTAACATCGTTTCAAATACGGGGGAGTGAAGAATTAAGAATATTCTGTGACACGGAATTGATTCTTCAGATAATCCAATTTTGAATAAAACATCAGTAAAAAGATTATTTTGCCACACGTAGAGCCACTTTTCCTTCAAATCTTTTATTGAGCTTTGCCAAGGTTCTGAATTCCCTGATTGAGATCGAGGTAGAACTTCTCCCATTTTTGTAAATTAAAAAAAAAACTTTCCGTTCAAGTCAAAATTAAATTTTGCAATTTATAAAATTTAAATGTAAAATGAGACACGATTTAAATTTGTGTCTGTGCATTCAACAGTTCAAAGTTTTATGATGGAAAAACCGGGTTTTCTGACATATGCGAACTTACTTTTTTTGTAAAACGCCGAAATAGGAACAAGTGCCAAAAATTTATTTTTAGAAGTTAATATAGGTTGTGTATGCAAGTTTGCATATACAATATGGTATGTCTTTTCGTAATCGTAACAGTTTTAACATAAGAGCTGTATTCATTTAATAAATAATAATAGTGATATTTTTAATTCAACAGTACAGTTGCATGTTGCATCCCAAAATGATTATGCAGTTCTAAAAATTGTAAAAAAACCTAAAAGCATAGCATATTATCAATTATAAAAAATGCAACAATAAGTCAATAACAATACACAATAGGAGACCTTTCGTATGAATTTTGGAATCTTAAGATGGAAATCAAAAGCCGTTAAATTGCTGTTCTATTTTACCAACGGAAACTTAATCATTAGGAACAGGGTTTAAAATTATTCAACGATCATTGCGTTTCGTAGGCATTGAACTTATCATTACCGAATTCATTTAATTCCGTAATTTTACGATAATTACGATTTTTCAAAATTTTACGATAATACTCAAGATAAAGGGGAAGAAGAATAATGAAGTCAACATAGATTATCAAAGCCCCTTATTTCTAGAATTATGGTTACACATAGTTACATTTTGTGTTCTCACATTTTACAAAAAAATAAAATAAAATGAAGCGAAGGAAAAAGGTTCCAAATTTTTTTTATACTAAATTCAGTTTTCCAAATTAGCAAGTTTCCTCCTCAAGTCTAAAATTTTTGTATCAAAATTTTCAAATTTCTCAAATCTGTGAATTTAAAATTCTAAACTTAATCTGCAAGCTATTGGCATACTTAAAAACTCAATATGAGCAAAATTAGAATTGGAAAACATAAAACTACCATTGAAACTTCGTACAAGCTTGCTCAAAAGACTTACTTTTCCGCTGAAGAGGTGCAAGTCTTTATCTTAACTCCAGCTATATGGGTATATTATTCAAATGGTAAACTATTTCCATTTTTATTTTAGTGTCGGTCACTTCTTAACATTTACCGGAGCATAGCCGCCATGGGGAAAGTCGATCGCTTAAGATTTCGAGAAGTCCTTCACACTGCCTTTCATATAACCGACGATGTAATGCTTGACAGAGTTTATCGTGTCTTTGACAAAGATAACGACGGAGTCGTAAGTTAAAATATTTTTACAAAGCCTTATGAAATTTTTAAAGTTAAAACATTTCATTTATATTTCAAAGGTGAGTGAAACTGAATGGGTGGAAGGACTCTCAACATTCACCCGAGGAAACCCGAAAGAACTCATTGACTTCTGTTATACGGTTTATGACATCAACGGTGATAAGTCTTTAGCTCGTGAGGAATTGTTTACGTGTTTAAAAGGATGTCTTTTGCCATGTGGGGATGTTTTAACTAGTGATGAAATAGAGGAAGGAGTTCGCGAAATAGTCG
The DNA here is from genome assembly GCA_034696405.1 of Isotoma caerulea. Taxonomy (NCBI): domain Eukaryota; kingdom Metazoa; phylum Arthropoda; class Collembola; order Entomobryomorpha; family Isotomidae; genus Isotoma; species Isotoma caerulea. The sequence goes on from JAQFZZ010000500.1 coordinate 16,518, forward strand.
AAATCGGAATGAAAAAGTTGGATATAGACAGGGATGGCCAAATTACTCAACCAGACTTTGCCAAAGCTTGTTATAAAGACCCTTTACTGCTTCAGTCTATAGGGCCCTGTCTTCCTAAACCAGGGTCCCTTGCTGCCTTCTTCGCTACATTCACAGCTAATTATCGAGCTTATTCCACCGAATGGAGTGGTAAGCACATTTACATTACATATAAACTTTTTGGTTATGCATTTCTACCATCAATTCGACTTCGAATTTGATAAAGGGAAAGTTTTTTTTTAGAGTGGGTCGGTATTATTTTAAAAAATTTCTTATGTTTTATTCTAAGAAGAGTTTCTAATCTAAGGTAGGTATTGGGAATTCGGGTTCTTAAATCTAAAGAGAATATTTAATTTTTTAAACAGATAAGTGGAAAGTTGCTCAACACACTTTCAAGGTTCAATCTGAAGACTTTCAAAAACGCCCTTCTCCCAATCCGTCGGCCCACGTGAAGCGTAAGACCATGGACATTAGGGAAAGTAGGCCAAGCTTTGATAGACCACCGTCATAAAAACAGAAGATTTCAAATTCTGTAATTACCGTGTATACTTGAATCCAGCTTAATGATTAACGAGGTAGTTGAGTGTGTAATCAATGAAATTATTGGGAAGAAATATATATTAGGAGCGTTTAGATATTCAAATTTTAAAACTAATTACTAATTACTTTCGTCTCATTCTATATGACATAGTTTATACTGTAAATCATGTATGATGCATTTAACAATAAATTAAGTTCGGAAACGATTATAAAATTATATTTTTCAAGAAATGATTACGTTCTTATTGGTGAGAAATTCTTATTAAGTAGCGTGAGCTACTTTATGGGAATGCTCTGTCCGTCCGTCCGTCCGTCTGTCCGTCCGTCACGTCAATAACTTTCGAACGGATTGACTTATTGACATGCGGTTTTCGGTTTTGGACTCAATATTTTACAAGAACTTTTGGTATTGCAAATCAGCGCGCTGCGACAAAGCGCACTGGT
>JAQFZZ010000501.1:0-17536 GCA_034696405.1 Isotoma caerulea
ACTAACTAGAAGTCTGTTGGGAAACCTGGAAGAGGAAAAACCAACAGCCGGTACTGGGAATGGAACCCAGAACCTCTGGGTAAAAGATAATTGACTCAAACTCAAAACTAGCAGATCGGCTAAAAATTCGTCGAACATACTGTTTTTTTTTTTTTTTTTTAAATTCTTCGATGAAATGCAATTACAACTGACTAGAAAAAAAAAATTCCCTCCAAAATTTCACAAAAACCATAAAAATTTAGTTAGACTTTTACACAAAAAATGAACTTTCGACTTAGGGATGAATGTAGCAAAGAAGTAAATTACTCGTTCGGTAGTGAGAAAGGTGCGTGTCTTTCCTTATCTACCACCTTTTTTCAAAATTTCAAAAAATAGACCCCAAAAATAAATTTAAAAAATTACCTTACCTCTTTTCCTTTAAAAAAAATTACACCGGAGAAGTTACCCGCATCTTTTATGGGATGGAGTTATAGGTTGACCTCTGACACCAAATCCCAGGAACGGAGGACGAAGGAGATGAGGATGATTATGCAGTTTGATGACCCAAGGTTGACGGTAAACAATAATAAGCGTTCGGAGAATACACAAAAGGAACTGTACTGCTGTTATTTACACTAAAATGGTTGTATTCAGGAATTTACACTAATACAAATACGATCGGCAGCGTATCACAACTCGATGCTCTCGGCTCGGCTTCTCCACTACTACTTCTTGACTCCTTGGCCCCTACTCTGCTACTGAGCAAGGCTTGAGACATGCGAGCGATAATGGTCGGCAGAGACTCTAGTGCAATGCACTGTACACAACACACTCATACACATACATTGTACATTACATGACATAAACTATACTAGTACACACTATCACTATCCCACAACAGCTTACCCCCGATTGCTACTGAGGCAACTTGTACAAATTAATAAAATTCCGGTACCTAAAGTAGTGCACGGGGTGGGGTGGGTGTGTCTCTTCCTCCGTAAATGACTCTACCAAGGAATGAAGATGTAACTGTCCTCATCATAATTACTATTCATTAACCTGTCCAGTCCATCTCCTCCTACAATCTCATTATTACGTGCATTGCACTTTTTCAGGTGCTTATATAAGGTGTCTGTTTTCCCTTGACACATAAATTAGCACAAGTCACATTTTAATGACCTTCTATTTCATCTCATATATATATCATATTTAGTTAAGCATTTATTATGAAATTGGAGCATCAATCAGCAGTAATAAATAGTATGTTTTTCAATTTTCAATGTATTTAAAGCCATTTAGTTTCCAGAGTCAAGAGTAATCGATCCAGTTTTTGTAAATCTAAAAATTTTTAAATACACGAATGCTTCATTCATACTCAACTCAACAGTAAAATCTTTAAATCTCTTTTTATAAGCCTAAAACGAAAGATAAGTCTCCGCCTCAATAAAAAAATCACCATCATATACCTTATTTACCTTAATATTTAACATCCTCCATATTCATCATATTTATCCCACCCTCTCCCCATATACCCAGTGTTAAAAAGAAAGCTGAAAAGAGAAAGTAAAAATCTCTATTCGTACGTACATAATACACATTAATCTATAAAGAAAGTCTAATGTGGTCGTGTAGGGCAACGTTAATTCTACAAGGATTTAGAGATTTATTCGTTATCTTTTCACCAGATAATATTGCATTCCGTGTGTGATGTGGTATCTATCTACATTTGCATGCATATTAGCACTCATCCTTCTTCTTAAGATTAGAAAAGCAGCAGTGTAGTGTGTACCAAACCAACTAGCAAAACGATCTTCTCATCCTCATCATATAATATTATTATATGGAGTAAAAGACGAAGGAAGAAGCTCATGAGTACAAGTAAAAGTGGGAGACACCTTCCCCGGGAGAGAAAGGAGCTCACCTCGGTATCAACCCGGGTTCTTAGTCCATACACTTCCTAGACTTCAGTTCATCCGGGTCGTTTGGCTATTCAGCCCTTTCTTAGTCAATTTCACAACATTTTTCACATACTAATATCATCCATACCATCATAGCCCCCACTTCATCTCTTACAATACGAGAGACCACACAGCAGTATCAAAGTGTCCTCCAAACTAAAAACTTACTTTCCCCACATACACACAGAGAAACAGCCAAAGTTCCTTCCAACTTTTCTTGGTATTCAGAATTTATTCAAAATTTAGACTCCAAGAAGTTTTCCAGTTTCACAAGAAATCTAGTTTGCACTTTCACTTGTTTCTCATTCTTTACAAGAAGAAGAAGGCACATCAATAAATCCTTTGTTGTCCTGTCTTCTTCCAAATAAAAAATTTGTCCTCTCTGCTGCTAGAGTCTACATTGACGAGGAAAGGTAATATATAGTATGAAAATAGTTTATCATTTTCATCCCAATTTTAAATTCAAATCTAATCTAACAAACACATCTCAATTTGGCAAACTTTTCCACTGAATATTTACACACGAAGAAGTGAAACCCTTAAAGAAAACCATATTTTTCGGTCTAGTTGCTCTCACACGTAGCATTAGCATTGTATATGGTTTATTTATGGAAATTAATTGGGGTTTAGCTTTTCATATTTTATGCATTTCTCTGAGAGTTGCATTCCTTTTAGATTATATAAAATATTATATATGCCTACATTTTAATTACTTTTGAAGATAAGAAGAGTAATTAATGTAAGAGCTTAAAAGTTTAACCTTCAGCAAATTCCTCAATTAAGTATACACTGCTTGATAAGCAGATATTAAAATTTAAAATTAAACTGGTTGGGGAGAAATTTACTTTACAAATTAAGCCTTTAATTTAAGAAAATACGAGTTGTAGAAGAACTATGCATTTTATTTATTTCTTGTGTGACAGTTATATTTTCACAATAAAGAATAAAGAATTACGATTAGAATGATATGGAGTAATTAAATGCATGCTACTATTAAAAATATAAATTTTTTTTGTTTCTCAACAAATCTATTTTTCCTGTGTATCATTTCCCTTTGTAAGAGCATCTCAAAAAGAAAAACACCCTGGGGACAATTAAACCGAAAAATGAACCTTGTTTAGAGGGCTAGTGAAATAAAATATAGTCTTTCTATTTTCTAGCATTGATTCAAGTGATAAATGAGTGAAATGTGGAAAGCTCGTGTAATTTGTGGGAATAACAACAAACTTATCTCCGGATCGAGCTTTGTTCTCTTGTTTTTATTGACGTTCCACCAACTTTTGGACGACTCAGGTGAGACTTAATTAATTCTTATGTGTATACATTTGAAAGCACATTTATTATTTTAAGCACACAATGAATGCAACTACACAATTTAACATTACAAAATACATTTTAAAAACTTTAATTTCCCTTGAATAAAATCCTTGAGGGAAATGATATGGCAGTCCCATCCCATCTTAAAATATATAAAATGATTTTTTTTCTGACACTACTGTTATAGAATATGTATTACTCAAGAAATTTGTAAGAAACTGTAATTATTCCAAACGCGTAGAGTAATTTCAAGAGAAAGTCTACACACGAAAGAACGAATTATAATATGCTTAAAATCCTTCAAAAGATACTTTTAAATAAGAGAAATCATACTTCACATACATTGCAAAGCTCAAACCCTTAAACTCATTCATTTATGCTAAATTAAGTAACCAAGTTGGAATTATTATAGCCTTATAAGAAGTTGCATATAGACACTAATAAATTTTTATATGTTCAATTTCCGCCGAATTAACTTCATTTCTTAACACTTGTAAGTTCCACTCAAATCCTTTGATATGGAAAATACCTTTCGCTCTAATTTAATTTAATACCAAGTTAAATTTATTCCCTTGCCTCGTGTTCAATTAGCATATTCGTGCTTTATGATCACTGCTAAAACAAATGTTATTAAACCTGTGGGTGAGTGAAGAAAGAAAGTAACACGCTTTCACTTTAAAAGAGAAAGAGTATTATGCAAATGTGTTTAACTTACAAGAGAATTAATGAAATACACCCAAACTCTTATATTCATGTTAAAAACATAGGATTTTACTTAATTTCTTTTATCCTTTAAATTATCCAATGTTTTTTAAATCTTTTTATGGTAAAAGCCTCTATATATTTTTACAAGAACTTTTCTCTGAACTTGTACCCCCTGCAGTTGTTGTAAAACAGAGCGGAAAATTCTGTGATTTTTTGTATAAAGGCTTTTCTTTTTAAAAGGAACCTTTATTAGAGTCGTTTATTGTTTTTTGTTAAAATTGCACAAGTAGTTTGTTAAGGCTTAAAAATGAACTCTATTTGTTTTATTACTTAAATTAGTTTCTTTTTAAGCCGTCTATCTAGGCTTGTTAGTTAGTTTCTTTTGGTACAAAATTCTTCGAGTATTTTGTCTAAAAAGGTTATTTAAATGGAGTTGTGCAACTTAAAAAAATGACCTTAGGCATTTTGAAGCCAATTAAGCCTTTACCAAATTATACTGTGACCTTTAAATTAATTTAGTGTATTTCTTCATACTCATTTCACATTTATACTTAATAGCTTTCTATCTATTTTAAAAAGATTCAAGTTGAGCCTTGAGACAGTCACAAAATGCATTAAAAGTAAACGTTGGGGTAAAGTGAGTTCTCAAAATATATTTTTGATAGAATGGAAGAATTGTCTGAAATCGGAAAGGAATAGCGATTACTACAAAGTAAAAAAATGCTGACAAGGATTTTTTTTATCTCAGAGATATTGATTTGCATCTTCTGAAGTCTGGAATATGACGTCGATATCACAGCAAATTGCCTTTAAAATGCATGGAGGAGAGTGTAACTAAGCGGTTAACAAAGTAAATGTGACCTTATTGCATAGCCGAGTAATACTATGCAATTTATAAAACTGCTGACAGGACAGGGTAATCTACCTCGGGTTTTTTTATTTAAGGCTTATTCAGATTTTGGAGAGATATTTTTATTAGCTTTTATATATTTATTATGGATCGTTTTATTATAGTTCCATTATAAAGATACTATTTAGCCCAGAAGTGATATGAAATTGGACAAGATGGTCTCTTATTCTTTGTGGATATTTTATGCTAATTAATTTAGTATTTCAAAATATAGATATGTTTATAGCACAAAATTGCATATGAAATTATTACAATGTTCTATGCAATTTATTAGTTTTTACTTTCAAGTTGACAGGACGCTGGCACAACTTCATACAGGTTCAACATTAACATTACAGAATGAAACAAGCGAACAGTAGCATTTATTAAAATCAGAATTCAATTTTCAACGAAAAAAAAGAGTTTTACCTATAAAACCAAATTTTAACAAAATATCATAGCAAGCTAAAAAAGTCCGAAGAAAGAGTCCCAAACTTGCTAAAATTTTAGCAAGACCCGAGAACAAGATGCGTTCACATATTGAGTTTGAAAATCGAGTTTTGTATACAATACTCGATTTTCAAACTCAATATGTGAACGCATCTTGCCCGAGAACCTCGGTTTGATACAGACAAAGAAAGTCCTATTGGTATTCTATCACTTTTAGCCATTAATTTTCACACTTTTAAGATACGGGTGTAAAAATGAAGGTGCAATTTTCTCCCGGAAAACGAAAGATGTGTCTTTCCACTCTGTGAAAGTAGAATATCCTTACAGTGTACTAAAATAGTAGGAAATACAAAGTTAACACTTTTACTCGTTCAACTGAACGTGTGAGAATTCAAGCTAGTTCCATCCAAAGCGAGAAGAATGTATAGAAGGGAAGAGTTCGGTATAAATTGGGTTACCAGTTCATTTAGCAGTATTGACATTTCATTTAATTAATTAAGAGGAGAGAAATTAAATTGAGTGGAAAGTTCCATCCCACACTTCCGACTTAAACCAATGAAAATTAAATAACTGTTTACTTACTTACCTTTCGACAAGAATTCTAATGGGAAGGAAGTTGGCGGAATTTCATTCACCCCCTTGCCTTGGGCTCCTGTACATTATCCGCTTTAGCTTATATACGAAACTTTTTAACCACCCTTTTTCTCATTGGATATCCCGTTCTGGACAGAATAAGCATAGTAATGTAATGCATAACTTTAGTATAGTATCTTCAAAAAATGTACATTTAGATTTAGCTAAAGATAAGTTCATAAACTTGAGTTACCTCTTCTTTTTAAAATATTTTAAAAGTATTTTTAACCAGAAAATCATCAGTCTTAAACAAAAATATTGACGGACAATCTGTAACGTTTTTGTGTAATATTAACGAGAAATAACTAAGCGATAAAAAATTAATTTATGAAATCAGCCGCAATTTAAACAACATTTTAAAGAATTTTAATAATAAATTTATTCAAAAATTAACAGAATGATAATCCATGTTGTTTAAAGTACATGATGAAACAAATTTAATTTCGTTATAAAATATTTAATATAAATAATACAAACATATACGTTTTTATGATTGAAATCCCAAAAACGGATTTCCTAACTAAAATTTTTAAAAGAATCTTTTTACGAGACCTTCAGACATTCTAAGAGCCCCCTCAAGAATTTCAAATTCTGACAAAGTAGTTGCATAATAAATACCATCAACCCCCTGTAAACTGTTAAAATCTTTATAAAAGCCAGCCTCAAGTGCGGCTGTATTAACATGGGGAAAATACTCTGTAGATCGAACTAGATAAGTTTTCCCTTGATTATTGCTAATTCGTCCAATCGTTGCTTTCAATTGTTTTTCCATATCCAAAAGCTCTTCAGGTGTTGCCGTCCTATTGAAATCACCACGAATCCACGAATAACTGCTGTAAACGTTTGATCGGCTCTGAAAAATCAAGCAAATACATATAGGTAATTAAACTCTTCATTGTTGTTTAAATCCAACCAGAACATATTGATAAAAAATGTAATAAAATTATTTTCCAAACCAATACAATTTAAAGTAAAGAAAGACTTTTACCAGTCGAGCCGTTCCAAAGTATTATTTCACTTTTGTGACACATACACATGTTAACTTATGCTTCATTAGAGCGACTCGACAAGGTAGTGGATAAGTATCTTTCGAATTCGAAATTAAATTTAACTCCAAATTAATATTTTTTTTAATTCAAAGATTTATGAACGACCACAATTAACTTGTTACTTACCAGGTACGACTGCTTAATAAAACCATTAACCCCACCAGCTCCCTCAGGGTTTGGGTCACCATAAAGTGTGGAATTCAACGGTGGAATGTAATTAGCAGCAGAAATATATTTACTAATTTTAACTTGATCCAAAATCGCTCGTTCTATTTCATTCAAATCAGGAATGATTTTCTCTAGCTTGGGAAGCAAAGGTGGAAATGCAAAAATGACCTGACTGCAAGTTTTCTTTTCATCATTCTTAAACCAAATAACTTTATTCTCCCCTCGTCTCTCCACCCTGACGACTTCCTTATTGACCTTTACACTTGAAAGCGATGAAGCCATCCGCTCAGCAAGAACGTCAAGTCCCTCATTAACAGTAAAAAATAATCCAGGCATTTCATTAGCAACCCCAGCTACTGAATTCCCATCAACAAATTTCAAACAATATAATGCTGGAACATCATCCAAATGCCCGTATCCTTCCACAGTTATAAAAAGTATAAAAATTGGTTTAATTGCCTCAAGTCCCATTGCCCTCAGCCATGTAGACATTGGGACAAAGAGTTCAGGTGAAGCTTCCAAATGCCCAAATGAATTCATGTCCTTCTTATAAACTACATCTCGGTAATACCCATATGATTTTACAGCTTTATCCAATGCAATTAATTGCTCCGAAGTCAGATTTGGCTTTGGAAGGACTTGTCCAGTCTTAGGATTGAAGGCGACTTGATCTTTGGGAAAGATTGATGTTGTCAGATCCAACTGTTCTAATTTCCGTCTTAGGAAATGTGAGTTAGTAAAAGTATGAACTACTGCACACAGTTCCATCTGTATTTCTCTTGGAATTCGAAATGTCTTGATTTTCCCACCTACTTGTGGTTCCTTTTCGAACACTTCTACATAATAACCTTTTTCTTCTAGAAGGGCTGCCACATTGAGTCCACTTACTCCAGCCCCCACTACACATATCGGGTGTTCGGACTCAGTCAGTATTCCATTTACAGGGTGACTCAGGCTGGAGAATAAGGTTGCGATAAGTATTATACTGATTCGCAGCGTTGGAATTAGTTGAGATAACTCCATTTTATGCTTAGATTCAACAATACGCAGATTGAAACTTATGTTGAAAGCTTGAATGATTCAAATGAAATGCAACGGTTGTTTCTATATTGAAAGACGACGCTAGATTAAAGTAGTTGAATTGGTTGTAAGAATCCGTTGAGAAATGCGGCGTCTGGTTCTTAGAATTGTACCTTTTGAATAACGGTCATTTTAACGGATTAAATGTCAATCTTGCTTTATATCTACTTGGAGGGACTTTGTTTCCTTCATTTCATAGACACATAGGACATTGTGTTTACTGGACCATATATAAGGATGAGTCTATATCTTTACATCCATCTTTATATTTCGATGTCCTTTTCGATTCACGGATGTGCAATTCAAGATACAAAAATTCCTTACCATATTTTTCCTTTTATAATAACTGTCTTTTCTTTATTCTATCGTTATATGTATATTCATAAGTTCATAACCCATTAACCCATCTTAAATTATACCATTCTGTCCTTCAGATTCCATTCCTCAGTCTATCAACTTAAAACTCTTTAAATGCAATGATTAATATTAAGCTTTGTATAATTTTGACCTAAAAGTCTATAATTGAGTAAAGGAATGAACAGACGACAAGAAACCAATTATTTTTTGCCATTTTGTAGCCACGTTTATTAAAGAAAATTTAATAAAGTACAACATTTTGTATTCTTTATATTTAATTATCAATGCTACTTATCAAATAAAATGAAGATGACAAAGAAAAGAAATCGGAAATTTAGAAAATTTCCAGGGGAGGAGATTATTTTGAAAAGATAAGCAGGCTCGTTGCTACCTGATTCAGTTTTCCCTTTTCCGTGTACATAGACAAATTTCAAAATGAGAGTCAGTTATCATTTGACTTTCCTCTCGTACTGACGATGGCTGGAAGGCCGAAACAAGATCGATTTTGTCTGCGAGTACCGGTTAGGGTTTTAGCGGAGTAAAGGACTTTAGCTTATCTTTTTGAAGATGACAATTTTAAAAACAAACGTTTAAATATATTTTAATACACGAAATAGTTCCTAATTCGAAAACGATTTTTTAGCCGAAGATATATGAATATTCAAATTTCATAATTAAGTAAATTTAATTTATTTCAAACCCGTTTTTTTACCTCCAGAATTATTAATAGATTATCATTTTTAGAATTTTTTTCAAACATTAATAAAATTAATTAATAATTATTAATAAGACTAACGAAGAGCACAAACTTTATATTTTCATGTTCATAGAATGAACACTTCGAATAGTTTAATTGAACAATTAGTTGCTTTTCTTTACTCTAAATACAACAAACTCATAATGGACCCTAATAATTTTCTGACGTTTAAAAAAACCGTCGTACAAAGCCCTCGGACATTTCCAGGGTTCCTTCAATGATTTCAAAGTCTAACAAAGTAGTTGCATAATAAATACCACAGACGCCCTGTAAACTGTCAAACGCGTTATAAAAGCCTCTTTGAAGTGCTTCTGTAGTAACATGTGGAAAATACTCGGTAGATCGAAATAGAAAAGTCTCCGCTTGATTATTACTCATTAGCCCAACTGTTGCCCTTAATTGTTCTTCCATATCTAAAAGCTCTTCATGAGTCGCCTTCCTGTTAAAATCCCCACGAATCCAAGAGTAACTGCTGAAAATGTTCGGTCGTCTCTGCAATACAAAGTAAATATGTATTTAAACACTTGCTTATTTTATTAAAACAATCTAAAATGACAACGTAACAAGACCAAAACATCATCAGGCATTTTAAAATGTTTACAGTAAAAAGAGATTAAGGCTTTTTAATCTACAATATTCAGTTAATACTTACCAGGTTAGTTTGCTTAATAAAAGCAACGACCTCTCCAGTTCCTTCAGGAGCTGGGTTAGCATAAAATGAATGATTCAACGGAGGAATGAAATTAGCAGCGGAAATATATTTACTAATTTTAACTTCATCCAAAATAGCTCGTTCCTTTCCACTCAAATCTGGAATAATTTTCTCCAAATTTGGAAGCAAAGGTGGAAAGGCAAAAATGACCTTGCTGCATGTTTTCTTCTCATGATTTTTAAACCAAATGACTTTGTTCTTTCCTCGTCTTTCCACCCTAATCACTTCCTTATTGACATTTACTTTATTTGTAAGAGATTCAGCCATCCGGTCAACAAGAACGTCAAGTCCCTCCCGAACACTATAAAGATCTCCTGTGTCTCCGGACTGTGAAGTTAACCCAGCTGCTACAGACTCATCAACAAATTTTAAAGCATATAAGGCTGGAATGTCATCCAAATGCCCGTATCCTTGCACAGTTAACATAAGTGTAAAAATGGGTGTGATTGCTTCAAGTCCATTTAATCTTAACCAAGTAGACATTGGAACAAAGAGTTCAGGTGAAACATTTAAATAGCCAAAAGATTCTAGGTCTTTCTTATACACCACATTTCTAAGGTGGATGTAAGAGTTAACAGCTTGGCTTATTGCATTTATTTGCAATGAGGTGAGATTTACTTGAGGAAGTACTTGCCCAGTCTGAGGGATAAATCCAACTTGATCATATGCAAAGGGCTTTCTAGTTAGTTTAAACTTGTTTAGTTTCTTTAGGAGTAAATTCGAATGTGCCAAGTTATGATGAATAGCACACAGTTCCATATGGATTTCTCCTGGAACTCGAAATGTCTTGATTTTCCCACCTACTTGTGGTTCTTTTTCGAAAACTTCGACAGAATAACCTTTTTCTTCTAGAAGGGAAGCCACATTGAGTCCAGTTATTCCTGCCCCCACTACACAAATCGGGTATTCGGACTGGATCGGTATTCCACTTGCAGGGTGACTCAAGCTGGAGAAAAGTGTGATAAGTATTATACTCCTTCGCAGCGTTGGAATTAGTTGAGATAACTCCATTTTATGTTTAGATTCAACAATACACGTGTTGAAACTTATGTTGAAAGCTTGAATGATTAAAATGAAATGCAACGGTTGTTTCTATATTGAAAGACGACGTTACATTAAAATAATTGAGTTGTTAGTAAGAATCCGTTGACAAATGCGGCGTCTGGTTCTTAGAATTGTACCTTTTGAATAACGGTCATTTTAACGGATTAAATGTCAATCTTGCTTAATATCTACTTGGAGGGACTTTGTTTCCTTAATTTCATAGACACATAGGACATTGTGTTTACTGGACCATATATAAGGATGAGTCTATATCCCTACATCCATCTTTATATTTCGATGTCCTTTTCGATGCACGGACGTGCAATTCAAGATACAAAAATTCCTTGCCGTATTTTTCCTTTTATAATAACTGTCTTTTCTTTATTCTATCGTTATTATGTATATTCATAACCCATCATATATTATACCATTCTGTCCTTTAGATTCCATTCCTCAGTCTATCAACTTAAAACTCTTTAAATGCAATGATTAATATTTAGCTTTGTATGATTTTGTCCTAAAAGCCAACAATTGAGTAAAGGAATGAACAGACGACAAGAAACCAATTAGTTTTTGCCATTTTGTGTAGCCATGTTTAATAAAGAAAATTTAACAAAGTACAACATTTTGTATTCTTTATATTTAATTGTCAATGCTGCTTGTCAAATAAAATGAAGATGACAATTTTAAAAACAAGTTTTTTATCATATTTCAATACACGAAATAGTTCTCAATTCTAAAACGATGTCTTACACTAAAATGTTTAAAAAAATCTTTGTACAAAGCCCTCGGTCATTGCAAGAGCATTCTCAACAATTTCAAAGCTTAACAAAGGAGTTGCATAATAAATGCCATTGACTCCTTGTAAACTGTTGAAGTCTTGGTAAAAACCAGCCTGAAGTGCTGCTGTATTAACATGTGGAAAATACTCGGTAGTTCTTATTAGAAAAGTCTCCCCTTGATTGTTGCTCATCCGTTTAATTGTTCCTCTTAATTGTTCCTTCACATTCAAAAGCTCAGAAGGTGTTGCCGTCCTGTTGAAAGCCCCACGAATCCACGAGTAACTGCTAAAAATGTTCTGTCGACTCTAGAATACAAAGTACATACAATCCTCTATTACATTCAAAGCTTACATTTGTTTTAAAAAATTTAAAAATTGGCACGTCAAAAACTAGTTAAAAAAACAATTTGTAATAAATTTTCTAAAAAACTGAAAATTCAATTAAAACGTTTTAAGCTATTATTCAGTAAATACTTACCAGGGTGGATTGCTTAATAAAAGCATTAACCCCTCCAGTTCCCTCAGGGGCAGGATTACCATAAAGCATATGACTCAATGGAGGAATGTAATTAGCAGCAGAAATATAATTGCTAATTTTAACTTGATCCAAAATCGCTCGTTCCTTTCCGTTCAAATCAGGAATCATTTTTTCCAAATTTGGAAGTAAAGGTGGAAATGCCAAAATAACCTGTTTGCAAATTCTCTGTCCAAAATTTTTAAACGAAATTACTTTGTTAATCCCTCTCCTCTCCACCTTTACAACTTCCTTATTGACATTTACTTTATTTTTAAGAGACGAAGCCATCCGGTCAACAAGAACGTCAAGTCCCTCCTTAACAGTAAAAAACACTCCTGACATTTCCGAAGCCAATCCAGCTGCTAAAGACTCATCAACAAGCATCATGGCATACAGGGTTGGGAGATCATCCAAATTTCCGTATCCTTCCACAGTTAACATAAGCGTAAAAATAGGTGTAATTACTTCTAGTCCTTTAGATTTCAACCAAGCGGACACGGGCACAAAGAGATCGGATGAAACGTTTAAATGTCCAAATGATTCCAAGTCCTTCTTGTACACAACGTCACGATAATAAACGTATGACTTGACAGCTTCCTTTATAGCAGCTATTTGCCCCGGGGTTAGGTTCACCTTTGGAAGAATTTGTCCCGTGTGAGGATTAAATCCAACTTGGTCATAAGGCACGGGCATTGTAGTCAGTTGAAACTGAGCTAGTTTCTTTTTAAGCAACTTCGCAAGTGCAGAAGTATGAAGAAGAGCACACATTTCCACTTGTATTTCTCCTGGCACTCGAAATGTTTTTATTTTTCCTCCTACAACGGGCTCCTTTTCGAACACTTGGACGAAATTACCTCTTTCTTCTAAAAGGGATGCAATATTAAGACCACTTATTCCTGCCCCCACTATACAAATCGGGTGGTTGAAAATACGAGTTGGTGGGGTTGTGGTTGTTTCAGGCTCATCCAGACAAGAAATTAATAGGGTGTTGGATAATAACGTTGCGATAAGAATTACAATGCTTGGAAGTGCTGAAATTAGTCGGGGTAACTTCATTTTTGTTAAGGTACGAAAATGCACAAATCGCAATTTGAAATTATATTTAAAGCTGAAATGATTTAAATTAAATGCAACGTGTGTTTTATATTGCAAGACGGTGCTAGGTTTAAGTAGTGGAAGTGTTTAGAAGAATGTTAGTAACTGCTGCGTCTTGTTTCCATAATTGTACTATTTTAACGGATGAAATGCTCAACCTTTTTATTTATTTACAATGAGGACCTTAGTTTCTTTCATTTCATAAAATAATATTAAAGTACCTACCTAATAGATTTAAGGATGAGCCGAAGCATTTTCTTAATCCTGATTCTCAAATTCCTGACCATTGTCCTTGCATTATTATTTTTGCATCCTTTTATATTCTTGTGACCCATATAACTAAATAACCAAACCAACCCTGTCCTTTTGATTCCATTTCCTCATCCTTTCAACTTAAGAGTAATGTGTTCATCTAAATAGTATTTATATATGTCGAAGCACACAAAAGTACTTTGTATCTTCAAAAAATTTATGCAAAGCTAAATTACTTAAAAATTAAAAGAAGAAAACAAATGTTCAAATTTTTATAACTAAACGACTTTAATTTATTTCAAGCCCATTTTTCTAACCTCCAGAAGTATAAAATATGCATGAATCATAATTTTTTAGAATTTTTTTCTAAATTAATAAGGTTTTTCTTGTCTAACTTACCAATGATATGTAACACAAACCTTAATATTTTAATGAGACGAAACATTTCGAATATTTTAATTTAAACAATTATTTACTTTTCTTTACTCTAAATACAAGAAATAATGGACCCTAATAATTTTCTGACGTTTAAAAAAACCGTCGTACAAAGCCCTCGGACATTTCCAGAGCTCCTTCAATGATTTCAAAGTCTAACAAAGTAGTTGCATAATAAATACCACCGACGCCCTGTAAACTGTCAAATGCTTTATAAAAGCCTCTTTGAAGTGCTTCTGTATTAACATGTGGAAAATACTCGGTAGATCGAAATAGAAAAGTCTCCGCTTGATTATTACTCATGAGTCCAATTGTTGCCCTTAATTGTTCTTCCATATCTAAAAGCTCTTCACGAGTCGCCTTCCTGTTAAAATCCCCACGAATCCAAGAGTAACTGCTGAAAATGTTCGGTCGTCTCTACAATACAAAGTAAATATGTATTTAAACACTTGCTTATTTTATAAAAACAATCTAAAATGACTACGTCACAAGACCAAAACATCTTTAGGATGTATTGGATGACGACATTCTATAAAGAACCTATGAAAAAGTTTTATAGCAATTATCTCCATCAATTTCAAAAAAAATTTAAACTTTTTTAAAAAACTTCAGCGTGTCGAGTTTTACAAAAAACGGGAATTCTTATTTTTGAAATTTTTTTCTGTCGCGGTCAAATTTTTAAAAAACGGATAAATAAGTTAAAATGCGTTACATATTAGTTTTACGGATGACTTGATTTTATACATGTATGTTTTGTATCGTGATATCATTGCACTCTTTAAAAAAGTTTTTATCAATTTCTTGAAATTTGACAGTGATGGAAAAAAAATTCGAAAATAAAAGGTCCCGTTGTTGTAAAACCGGAAGGGTTGAATTTTTTTAAAAATTCATTTAAAATTTCTTTAAAAATTGACGGAGATGATTGCTTTTAAACTTTTCCATTGCTTTCTTATGGATTATCTGTATACAATGCTTAAGGTTTTTAAAAAGAAATTAAAGGCTTTTTAATCTTCAATATTCAGTTAATACTTACCAGATTAGTTTGTTTAATAAAAGCAACGACCTCTCCAGTTCCTTCAGGAGCTGGGTCAGCATAAAGTGTATGATTCAACGGAGGAATGAAATTAGCAGCGGAAATATATTTACTAATTTTAACTTCATCCAAAATAGCTCGTTCCTTTCGACTCAAATCTGGAATAATTTTCTCTAAATTTGGAAGCAAAGGTGGAAAAGCCAAAATGACCTTGCTGCACGTTTTTTTCTCATGATTTTTAAACCAAATAACTTTGTTCTTTCCTCGTCGTTCCACCTTTATCACTTCCTTATTGACATGTACACTACTTGAAAGAGACGAAGCCATCCGGTCAACAAGAACGTCGAGTCCCTCCCGAACAGTAAAAAACACTCCAGACTGTGAAGCTAACCCAGCTGCTACAGACTCATCAACAAGTTTTAAAGCATATAAGGCTGGAATGTCATCCAAATGCCCGTAACCTTCCACAGTTATTATAACTGTAAAAATGGGTGTAATTGCTTCAAGTCCATTTAATTTCAACCAAGTAGACATTGGGACAAAGAGTTCGGGTGAAACATTTAAATAGCCAAAAGATTCTAGGTCTTTCTTATACACCACATTTCTAAGGTGGATGTAGGAGTTAACAGCTTGACTTATTGCATTTATTTGCACTGAGGTGAGATTTACTTGAGGAAGAAGTTGTCCAGACTGAGGAATAAATCCAACTTGATCATTTGCAAAAGGCTTTGCAGTCAGTTTAAACTGGTTTAGTTTCTCTAAGAGCAAATTCGAATGTGCCAAGGTATGAAGAATAGCACAGAGTTCCATTTGGATTTCTCCTGGAACTCGAAATGTTTTTATTTTTCCTCCTACAACTGGTTCTTTTTCGAACACTTCAACAGAATAACCTTTTTCTTCTAGAAGGGAAGCTACATTGAGTCCACTAACTCCTGCCCCCACTACACAAATCGGGTGTTCGGACTGCGATTGGATTGATCTTACACTTGTGAAGTCATTTTGAGCTGAAAGATATGGGGACTTGTATATTAAGTTTGCGAGAAAAATTAAAATATTTCGAAGTGCTGAAATTAATTGGAGCAAATCCATTTTTTGAGTTAGGCTGAAATTCAGATCAGATCAGAGGCAATTATTTTAATCAATATTTAAACAGTAAATGATTCAAATTAAATTTAGTAGTTGTTTTTATATTGTAAGAAGATGCTACATTTAAATTGTTGAAATGCTTATAAGAATCTCTTAGTAAACATCTTTTACTCTGTTGCATTTTGACATTGTTTATATCTTTGAATATAAATGATAAAATATAAGGTATAATACTTACTTCACTTCCTAACATTACTAAGAATACTAAATAAAAAAAACAATATTTAAGTCATAAGATGAGTATTTAAGACATTCAATTGTGACATTTAGTTTAACTTAAATCAAAAGTTTGGCCGTCACTTTGAATAGTATAGACAAATGCCATGATCATTGTATTGTTAAAAATATAATTGTCATTTCAGTTATGATTTATTTAGTCTTGAGATTAATTCAATATCACTGTCCCTCCATTTGTATTACTTTCTTATGCATAAATAAATACATGACCTATAATCATCCTATCATATGCAATCCTTTGAATTCCATTCCTTGCCTTCAACTCAAAATCAAATGCTTTAAATATATTATCTTATTGTTTCATGGGAATGTTTAATGAACTGTGACATACAGTTCATTTTTGCCAAATAAGCATTTTTCTACGAAAAATAATATTTAATTGACAAAAATAATCTGCAAAATAATCATAAACCTCATAATTGACCCTGTCTGTATAGTTATAAACATGCAAAACCTTCCTCATAAATTTCATGTAGCATAAGCTAAGAAGAATCTTTATGTTATGCAAAATAATCCAGCCCATTTTCAACATATAGTACCTCTATGACATGGCAAATGTCATTGCGTTTGAAAATTCAATTAAATTAAATTAAACGAATCCTAGAACAATTGCAAAAGATCCAACTGAAAAGAAAAAGACTAAGAATACTTTTCTCCTACAAAGCAATTTGCATTTGAACAATTTGAAGAGTCAGTACTTTTATTAAAGACTTCCTTTGTAAATGGAATAACTAGTTTCGAATTCAAATTTAATCTGCTCTTTGAAATTCAAGATCTATACGAAATTACCGCTTAAGTATGCTAAGCTTGCTTTACTTCAAAATTAAATAAGACATAAAGTAAAGACACATTGCACCTTAAGCTCTGTTGGGATCAGTAGTATAGTTTTGCCCCATTATTTTAACCTCTCCCTCTGTGTAGATTATTTCTATGATTTTAAGT
>JAQFZZ010000502.1:0-17533 GCA_034696405.1 Isotoma caerulea
TTTTGACGTAAGACTTACGATCTTACGTCATAACGTTACGAAATCACCTACGAAACGTAACTTTGCTAACTCCCTAAAATCTTATAAATTAGACCACGAAAATTTGTGTGGGTTTATGCAACGTATCTTAGTTATGCTGGGTATGCTTATATTAGATGAAAAATGGGTTGTGTATTTGCACACATTTTTGACAACGTGTTTTTATATTTTCAATAAATGTTTCGGACTTGGCGCCTTTGGATATAACTAATGATAAAAAATGCAATATCAAATTGAATGAACTAGGACAAACAAACAATAAAAATGAAAATTACAACTGCAGAAATTGTCAAAATAAATTTTTAAAACGTGTAAAAAGCATTTTATGCACATAGAATTTACAAACACAATAAATGATTGGTACTGGTTTCGCCTCCGTCCACTATGTGTTTACAAATAAATTTTGTTATTGATCTTTTTAAACTAATAATGGTAACCTCTTAAGTTAAATTTAAATTATCTATCAGTAAAAATTGTTTAAAAATATAGCTTATTTACGTTTGTTAAAATTTAAAACATGTAAAATTATGTGCATGAAATATATATTTCTATTGTTATTTATTTGTTATTTTAATTTATTTATGGAACTAATGTCCATAGCCTCTAATTTCCAAAGGGGACTAATGTCCATAGAATCGAATTTCTAAGAGGAACTAATGTCCATTAAATCTAATGTCCAAGGAAAACGAATGTGCATAGAATCTTATGGCTATGACTTTATGTTATTTGGCAAGGATTCTTTTATATTCTTATGTCATGTCCCAAAATTATTCTCTTTTGGATAGTATTATTCTTATACATTTTATTGAACTTACTTTGCCCTGTCCTGCCATCACCTTTAAGTCGACCTACATTATGTTAAAAATATTAATCTCATAATGCGTATGCATAAAGTACGATGTTTGTGCTTGATTAAAATATGGTTGTACAGTAGCACTCGCTGGATAACGAGCTTAAACTCACTTTTCTGTCCAGGAGCATTTTCTCATATGGCCCTAGCCAGATTAATTAATATCTGAGAATTCCACACTCCTACATGGTAGCAGAGCGTGGTTCCGATCCACGGAGTTAGTTAAGAGAGAAAAGTAGGGACAGAGAGTTTAAAAAGTGCTATGGGCGAAGGGTTACCGTTTGTGACTGTTAGTGAGACACAATAAAGGAAATTTATTAGTGACTATTTTAAACAGTTAATTGTTAACTATGGCTCCTTAAGTGATTAAGAAAATAGACACATCACAAATCTTTAAGTTGGGAGATGATAATTATATTACGCGGAGACGACAAGTCTCATTTTAGTGCTGAAGGCTCAAGAAGTGTACCCAGTTGTTGATGGAACAATTCTAAAGCCAAATGAAGATCCAGAGATCTAGATAGAACAAGACTTTAAGGCAATGGCTGTGTTTATGACCCTTTTGGATGCAAAACAGAAACATCATGTCGCCGATGCAAAAAGTTCCAAAAAAATATGGGATAAATTGTAGAACATCAACTCTGATGCAAGTCATAATAAACAACTGACACAGAGCAAATTCTTTAATTACCGAATTAAATTAAGACTGAAGCATTCTCAGAAATACAAGGGCTTACAACACAATTAAGAGATATCGGTGTTGTGTTGGATGAATCCACCGTTGTTACAAAAATTGTTTCTTTCCCAGACAATGAATATGGTTCGTTTAAATCTGCATGGGACTCTGTGCAAGATGGAGATCAAACGATGACAAGGCTATTAGCACGTTTGAAGAAGGAGGAACTAGCCTTCGAACAGTAAAACGGATCTTTGAGTCAAATGAGAAAGATGACTAAGTTGAACAAAATATGGCTTTTTAGTCTGATGCAAACTCCGGTGGAAAGAAGAAGGGAAATCACAGCGGTAAGGGTCCAAATCCCAAAAATCAGGCCAAGACCTAGTTCAAAGGTAAATGCCATCATTGTTGTAAGCCTGGCCATATGAAGAAGGACTGTCGGGGACTGAGAAAGGAACAGGAAGGTCAACAGGGGCCATCCACTTTGCATCAAAGGTCATCGGGCCAAAATCAAGGGAACAACTCACAAGGACGAAATCATGATCCATGTACTGCATTTATGACGTTACCATCGAAAAATGACATTGAAAGATCCGATTTACTTTGGTGGTCAGATTCTGGTGCCAGTCGACATTATTGTGGCAATAATATGCAGTGGTTCGTGGACTATAAAGCATATAAAAGCCCCATAGCAATCACCCTTAGCGATAATAAGGATGTAATGGCTAAAGGGGAAGGTACTGTAGTGCTAGATGCTTATATAAATGGAAGTTGGAAGTTTGACAAAAGTTCGGTTAATGGATGTGATTTTTATTCCAGGGGGAGTAAATTTATTTTCTGAACACGTAATGGCCAAGAAAGGATTCAAAGTAGACAAAGATATGAAGAAGCTTGAGTATTTCTTAAATGGCAAAAAGGGACCGGAAGGAGTGCATCATGAAACCGGATGGGTGATGAAATTTAGACCCTTAATTGTAAAAGAGAAAGCCTTTTCCACAAGAACAAATATTAATGAAGCCAATTTGCGGCATGAACGATTAGGCCACATAGATATGAAATATTGGCAAAAAACTGTAAAGAAAGATGCTGTTCGAAAGATGCTAATCGACCCAGAATGTCTCAAGAAGAAAGTCAATTGTGAGAAATGTCACTATGGAAAGATTACTAGCAGTACATTTCCTGAAGCAAGTGAGTATAATTATGAAATTGGAGAATTCCTTCATACAGACTTGTCAGGCAAGATAGACACACCCTCCTTAGGTGGGGCGAATTATTTCATGATAATAAAAGATGACGCGTCGGCATTTTGTCATATAGTGCTATTTGAAAGAAATCGGAAGCCAACAGGTGCTTGCAATGAGTTCTTAGAGAGACAGACCGGACGAAAAGTTAAAAGGGTCCGTTTAGATAATGGGGGTGAATTTGTAAACAACAAATTGGCTAAATTCTACAATATCCAGAATCCAATGGGAAAATAGAAAGGGACATGCGAACCCTAAAAGAAAGTGCTCGAACAATGCTAGTTTAAAGCAATTTACAGGTGTATTTGTTGGCAGAACCCATTGCTTGTGCTGTTTATTCATTAAACAGGACATTTAACTCGATAGCATTTTCTAAAACTTCATTGGACCAAGTATTTATTAAAAAGCCTTATGTAGGTCATATGAGTGTATTTGGAAGCACAGCTTATGTACAGACCCCTGAAGAAAAGCGAAAAGTTTTTGACTAAAAATGAAAGAAAATGCATTTGGTGGGATATGCTACTACAATGCTGAACTATAGGCTGTATTATTCTGAGAAAAAGATTGTGGTTGGAACAAGAAGCATCCAATTCGATCGGAACGCTGACCTAATAAATTCAATCATATACTCATTTGAAGGCGATGAGATTAATCAAAATCCTCCAGAACTTCCATCCAAAACAGAAGAAGCTACAGAGAAAAAAGAATTTATTGCTGATGGATCATTTGAGGAAGACGAAGCTGAGAGCAATGAGTCATTTGTAAGTGTGCATAATAGCTTAGTGGAATCTAATGGACGTAGGCAAGCAGAAGGAAATAGTCCCAATTCCTCAGCAAATGCCAACATGAACACAAGCACACGGCCGAAGAGATACGTCACTTTTGAAGAAACACATTTTATTTACACATTTATCACATATTCACACAATACATCACAATCACATTACAGAGCACATTTCACTGTTCACACTCCAGATTCATATGCACTATGCAGATGCCATAAAATCCCATGAGAGAAATAATTGGCAGGTGGCTATGAATGAAGAATATGAAAGTCTCGTGAAACATGAAGTATGGGAGTTAGTTGAAGCCACTGCTGATGCAAAAGTTTTAAAGCCACGATGGATTTTTAAGGTGAAAGAGAATAGCAAAGGAAAGCCAGAAAAATATAAGGCAAGATTAGTGGTGAAGAAGATATGCAGAAATTTTGATGATTTTGAGACTTTTGCCAGCGTTAGCCATTGGAATCAGTGAGATTACTTCTGCAGGTCGCAAATGTAAGAAACTATTGTATCGAACAGTTTGATGTCAAGACCGCATGAAGAAGTCAATAACATGCAACAGGCGCCTGGTTATCATCAAGGCAGTGAGAATCATGTTTATTTGCTTAAAAAGTCACTTTATGGCTTAAGCAGAGTGGTAAAAATTCGAGAGAGACATTATCCAAAGCATTAAAAAAACTTTGAGTGGAAGAAACGAATGAAGACCCTTGTGTATATCATAATAAACAATGTACCTCGCAGTGTACATTGTTTATTATGATATTCAGTGTTCAGTGGATGATGGGTTAGTGCTTGGGGAGAAAAAGGATAAAGTCCAAGGACTTTTACGACGACTCTCGATTCTCGATAGAGAAATTCGATTAAATAATCAAAATCAGATGAGTCGTAAAATTGGCTTTATACACTGAACTACATGTGTTCATTTCCTTACATACAAAATATCTTTATACTTTGAGTCTTTCACACAACAGTTTTAAGTATAAGCTCAGCTAAAACTGAAAAATTGACGACCCCGTAGCGAAGTTGAAAGAGAAGGACCGCTGTCCTTTCAGTAACATTTGATATCCGCAGTATCAAACAAAAATCTTACTATTAAAATACAAATACCCGCATTAAGTCAAATTGAGTTTGGAAAGATATATATGTATAGCTCGAATGTAGTCGGTTAGAAACACGACGTTAAGTCCTCTCATCTATTTTTCATTGTAACCCATCCCTTCATCTGTATTACGTCACAATTATTTTATTAACTTGGATTCGAAGAATCCAAACCAAAAGTTTAATGAGGTGGACAGATAATATTCTGTCAATCCCAACTCTCAAGGAAAAAATATGGAAATAGCATAATAAATGACGATGCTTATTATTCACCAGCAACTCAGTTACAGGAAGCCTTTGAGCCTTCTACAGATAACACTCTTTCTGTTGTTCATTGTAAACTCCAATAGCACTTTTTAATTTTTAGAGTTTTACTCTTAATAATTTAACTGAATTTTGTGTAATTAAATAATTTTCTTGGTTTATTATACAATAAAGCCATAAAAGGAGTTTCGTTCAAAAAATACGTAAGATAACGACCACGAACTTCTACAAAGTTAAAAGTCAATGTTACTATTACGATAGGAAATTTAATTTATTTCATCATAATTATATTTTAGTTCCTTAAATTTTATTAATATTATATTAATAGAAATCGTCACCAAATACCTTGTTTTTTGCACATTAATAATTGTTATTGTAAGAACTCTTATTTAAGAAATATATCTTTATAGAAAGGAGTCTGTAATTGTTTGTATAGGATAAACTTATGATAAATAAAACTACTGTTTTTATAGGATAAAAATTATGATTATTGTTCATCCCTTTTAAAAACTTTTCAATTCATCAAATTGAGCGGCACTTATTCGAGTTTGAGAAAATGTTGTCCTTTCAGCACATTTTTTCCGTCTCTTTCCAAAGTTTACTAACAAATAACCGCAAAGTATCCGCTAATTTCCTTCAAAAGGGAATGCCCCAGAAGCTTGGAAATCATTAAATCCAACCCAATTGAAATATAAACTTCCCAAGACACACAAGCATTCTTCCGACCAAACAATGTCTGATTATACACTGCGAAACGAACCAACCAAACCAACACATCATTCGTCATTTATGCATCTCTCTCTCTACTTTAAGAATGATATTTTGTTTTTGGGATCGTAAGCATCATATTTTATAAAACTTTTACGTAAAAGAAAAGCATTTACTTCCTTTCACTTGGGCATGAATTAATTTTTTGGGGCGTCAATGAAAGTCTTCTTCTATGCTCCTAGTGCTAAATACATAACGCTTGAGACCAGTCATAATTCATCCTTTGAACATTGATCCTTTTATTCCTAGTTTGTTACGTATTCTATTGGTAAGCCTAAATCGTGAATAGGGTACTTTAGAGCTTAGCGTCTTAACAGCGTTAAGTGTTTCAAGTTAATTTTGCTTTGAATTTTGAACTTTGAATCGTTATATGCGTGACCCTCGAAATCAATACTTATTGAGAATGCTTAGCATAAGTATTTGCATTTCCGTTTGGTGCAAATACTTATGCTAGGGCAGTATTGGAGTTGAATAAATCACAGCGGATGTGATAAGGATTGGTCTAAGGAATGGAATTTTAATTAAATGAGAAAGAAAAATGTGGTGAAGATGGAGGGAAATTCGCAGAAATGTGAATTAGAAAAAGGGAGTTGGAAAATAAGAAGAGATTATTAAGTAATTAGGGGTGGAACGTTAAACATGTAAAAGTCTTTGGGTTCTTCGTCTCTTTGAAAGAATAAATAAGTTTCCAAAAATAAATGGAAAGTTTCAGAGCCTTTATTTCTTAAAGAATATGGGGCAAAGTGCCCCAATCTTAACACATAAGACATACACACAATCTATACACTACAACATAGGATATACTTACCACTGAATTTTAACTTATAACTTTACAATAATATGTTATATTATGACGCATTGTTTACCATTCAATTGGGTCAAACTTGTTATTATTATTGTTTACATTTTATCTAGGTCATATTATTATTTATTTAATAATAATAAATAATAAAACGTTTTCATAACGTTTGAATAAATTTGAACTATATAACGATGTCAATGAGAGAAAATAAAGTCAGTAATCCACTTACTCTTAAGTTCGAAACTTATCACCTTTGTATTGAGCATATTCATTCTCATACAATCATACGCATACTTACCACAAGTATACACTGCATAGTTGCATAAAGGACTACTCCCAATCCTCAATAATAGAATCTATTGCAGTTATTCCTCATTTGCAAATAACTAATTTACTTACTCTTAGATTCGCAACAAATAATTTTGTTTGAATTATTCATTTTCATACTTACCAGAATATACATTCAAAAATAGTTAAAGGCATAAATAACTACTAAAGCTTATTAGTTACAAGAGTGTGGCATGTTAGCATGTATACAGCAAATGCTAAAGTGTTTCAGGTTAAAAATGAAATCGAACAATGCTAATAAAAACACGGATGCCGGTGTTTTTCAATCAATTGACTTTTAGAAATTCAGAAGTTACCCGTATTTTGGTGAATCGATTTTTGATACTTTTTTGTGCATTATGAGACACAAATTAATGACAAAAATTGGTTAATACCCGAATGTCAAGATTTGTTTTATTTTTCGGTTTTATACTGGTAAGTTAACTTAAATGTAGAACATTACGTTACCCCATCCTAATTCACAAAATCGGTTTTTAGTAATTTTTGGTTTTTTACGTTGGAGGGTTTCGTGACTCCCCGATGTACACCTTCCAACATAGTATCCATCCTACAGGCCCAGTACTTGGAGCCAGTTAGGAAGGACATTTCTGAGCACACCCTGATAGAGAACGATCAGTTGCAAACCTTGTGTGACACGGTAAACAACATGATCTTTGATGACCCACGATCCTTGATAGAACAAATACAAAAGCGAAAGGTAAAAATTAACCGAGATGCTATCAGGTATGTTATTTAACAAACCTTACAGGCACCTCTGTCAACTTCTTTACACTTTCCAAATTCCTGCAATTTACCCGCAGAATATACACGGTCATCCACCGCTCGTGGTCCCAAAGGACTTTGTTCCTTAGCCAGTACCAGTAGTAAAAGAACACAGGGTGAAGCAAACCCCGCTGCAGGGACCCCTCGGTCCACAGCCTCGACCAATGGCAGTCAGGCAAAAACCATTGATCTAACTATTGAAATCAAAGGTGGATCACAAAAAAAACAGGACCACAAAAATCACTGCCGGGACCAACAACCGATTTTGAAGGTTAACACTCCAAAGGTGAAATGGGCAGGAAATACCGCTCACCCAAAGCAAAATATTGCACCGAAATCTTTCATCCTCTCAACAGCAAAGGGAAGCTGTAATTGAACAAACACGTTTACGTCCTACGACTACGAAACCCCCACCCTCAAATAAACAGGTCACCTCATCCACAGAATCAACCGACTACGTGTCCATTGTGTAAAAGCACTTACCACAAAACACACCAGTTTATCGGATATAATCTAGAGGAAAGGAGGGATTGGATACGAAGCAACAACCGATGCTTCAATTCTATTGGGACACACGCTGTGAAGAAATGTACGTCTAAATTCACATGCTCCCATTGCCGACAAAGGCACCACACCCTTTTACACGGCGAGGATACAGTAAACCACATCCTCACAATTCTCCCAGAAGACGAAGACTCCGGTCAACACATTGCTAACTACGCAATCCGGACCTCCCGTCATCGAACCCACTCACATCGGAGTACTGCCAACATCAATAGTTGCAGTAACAAACACCGGCAGTGGAGACCCAGATCGAATCCGCTTGTTATGTGACTCAGGAGCGGAGAAAAACTTCATAACTGCTGACGCTGTCAGAAGACTCAATCTGGAATCCCAGGGCAGACCTGAGACCTTCATCGTGGCTGGTGGCAAGCAGACTCAATCTCTGGGTGAAGTATTAGTCTGTATCCGGAATCATGTATGCGGAAGATTTAATAAAATCTATAATTATTCATCATCATTATGTGCAAATGGAAATTGCTAGAAATTTCCATCTGCACATGATGAAATCATTATCATTAGCTTTGAAAACTTTCCAGAGGCAAGGGCCCGTTATCTGGCCACTTCCTCTGGAAAATTCTCGGTATGGGAAGGAATCATGGGACGATGAGTCTTTCCCATACCACAAGTTGAGGAAAACCAAAAACATCTCTAATAATAAAAGAGAGAACTAATTAATATGGGAGGACAGTGAGTTATTGGGACTGGTGACAATCACAAAAAAAGAGAATTGTATTAAAATCATTGATTGGTCTAGGACCCACGCCAAGCCTGATGGCAAGGCGTGAGTCAAAGCTTAATGTTAATTAGTAGTCAGGGTTGATAATTTGTAAAAGGAACATCTCTCTCTTCAAGTAAACAAAAACTTAAGTTCTCCGAGTTTAAACATAAATACAAAGTTGATTATTTATGTGGGGCTAAAAGGTCCCATAGTGTATTGATACTTACACATTAATTTCCACATGGCACCCCGACGGGGAATCAAACCCCGGTCTCCCGCGTGACAGGCGGGGATACTTACCACTACTATACTATCGAGGAATACTCGTTTTTTTTATCTAATTAACTTCAAAAAAAACGTATACCCGGATTTTTGTAATTGATTTTTTTAATACTTTTTATATTATAAGAATCAATAAAAATATTAACGGTGAAAATCGGGTAAATACCCAAATGGCAAAATCTAATTTTTGGTTAAGTAAACTTAAAAAAACTTTGCGCATCCAAACCGGGTTTTAGTGAGTTGTTTTTGGGTTTTCGGATTTTATGGGTTTCTTCGTATAATGAACATTTCCGAGTGATTTTACCAATTTTATCACCAAAATCTACTCGGATCGTGACATTCAGTTATAGTGTTCTATCCAGACAACAAGGCATTATAATCTGATTAGTACATCCACATTAAAAGAAGATATACAGCGACAAAATAAACTGTCCACTTGGGGTCTACAACGTGGGTGCCCACATACTGATTGGGGAATCTCCACATCAGGTTACAGTGTGACTGCTGGTCTCACTTCCCAGGTTTTATTTTTTTTAAATTACTTTTGGAATCTCTTTAGCTATCTTCTTTAGCTTTTACTTTCTTTTACTTGAATTCACCATTTAGTTCTTTTTCATACATTTACCTCCAAATTAACTAAATTTATAGCTGTTTCAACCGTGAAATCCCCTCCTCCGTTTCAACATCATGGAACAGCCATGTTGTAGGCATTCCCTAAATTTAAAATCGGACAAGAAGTCACGGTTATTATTAGACCAAAGGACCTAAGCAAAGCAGATACGCTACCGTATCTGCAATTGCTAGGTCCTTACATTGTATCCGTTGTTAGGCGTACATGTCAATCCCCGAGTTTATACCACATTATGTTGGAGAGTTTTGGGAGTACCCGCTTCATCCCTTCCAACATAGGATCCCTCCTACAGGCCCAGTACTTATAGCCTGTTTGTTAGGATATCCCTGAACACACCTTATTTAAAACCGATCAGTTGCAAACCTTGTGTGACAAGGTTAACAACATGATCTTTGACGAGACCCGACCCCTATTAGAGCAAATACAGGAGCACAAGGTGGAGGTAAACAGAAATGCTATCAGGTCTGTTATTCAACAGACCTTACAAGCACCTCTGTCTTTTTCCATTTCCGTGCTACTTTACAGAATCCATGTACCAGAAAACATTTGTTAACATTTGACCCCAACTACCGTTCCAGAAAATGTTGACCTTTCACCACATTTTCCAAAGTTTACTAACAATACACCGCAAAATATCCGCTAATTTCCACTTAAAAAGGGAATGCCCCAGAAGATTGGACATCATTCAATCCCATTCAATTAAAAAAGCAACTTTCCAAGTAATACCTATATCCTTCTTACCCAACATGCCGGACTTCATTCATTTTGAATCCAACCATGAGGACCTTTTTGCCCTCTTGGACATCATCCTCCAAGACGATACCATCACCTCCACTTCATACCTAGAAGATGATGAACTGGCGGATTTCGAGCTAATGATCCAAGAAATAGAAGACAACCCCGTCTCTCCACCGGAGTTTGTTCAAGCCCTAGTGGGGTTTCTTCCTGTTGACCATTATTCTCCTCCATGCTCCATGTATTATGACAACTCTCCATCCGCACCTCCATCAAGCCCATTCAACATGGCTGACGATTGGGATATTGATCAGGTAGGTCAGGACGTGATTCAGGACCTAGGATTCGGGAACTACCCTCCGTCACCATCCCTCTCTTCCTGCGAGACCATGTCGACTCACTCATCAGGGGATCGGGAGGACTCCGACGATAGTGACTATGAAGACTTTCGAATACCAGAACCTTACAAAGCCTACCATAGAAATTATCGACCTCGTCTCTGACGAGGATGAGTTAGTCCTCGTCCCCCCGGAGAATGGATTAGTTTGTTATCCATAATTTATAATAATATTTATGTATGAGTCATTGTTTACATTATACATATGAGTCGTCATGTTATTATTTACCTTTTAACTAGGTCATGTTATTATTTACCTTTTAACTAGGTCATGTTATTATTTACCTTTTAACTAGGTCATGTTAATATTTACCTTTTAATTAGGTCATCCAAACGTTTTAATAACGTTTTTCAATAATTTTTGTATAAAAACAGGAAAAAAGGACACAATAAAGTCAGTAATTCTTTACTCTACACGCTAAACAATCATTTGTGTTGAATAGTAATTTTTTTCATATGCATTGTTATTATCACCACTATAATACTTACATTATACACTCACAAATAGTTCATCAATTGCATACAGAACTAGAATCAGAAGACGATACTACTATCCTACAATTAAACAACCATGTACCTTCCATGCTGTATATCGTCCTTGATATCGAAATAATACCATCAGATACAGATGACGAAGAAGTAGTAACTTTATCATCGGATTCGGAATGCAACGCTCCATTCAAAAGACCAAGAAACGAGGAGTAAGATCTTCTTTTTTGGACTCCCCAGGATGGATATATGTATCCATAATATTCAATCATTCTACATAATTTAAGCGTATTCATATACTTCAACCTTTTAGGTATATTACTCACTTACTTATATTTGTGTTCTACTTATTTCATAATTAATGTACTCAATTTAACTTTACTTACTTTACTCAACTTACGGTTTACTTAACCTTAGGCTTTATATTAATTCAATTCATTTTATTTAATGTTAATTTCTTTAATGGTTTCCTTTAACCCAAACCAATAAGCTTTAATACGTAATTTATGAACTCAATTATATAATTTATGATTATTTTATTTATATTATTATAAAAAACTTGATTTATTACCAATTGGTTTCCTTGAATCCATCAAAACATCTATTATTGACGTAATGATTCTAGTAAAAAAACGACTGATATTCCAATACAGTTTATCAATCAATCATCATTGTAATCATCATGATTGTTGCAAACCTTTAGCTTCGATCAAGTATTATAATTTCACTTTCCGATTTAATAAAATTTCAGTTATTATTTTCAATTCGGGTTGTCCTTTTTTACCCGTTTTTCCAGTCTTCAACCTCCAAATCATATACACAAACACTCTTACTCAAATATTTCCCCAATTTGGATACACTCACATTTTACAATGGTCCAATTCATAGATTTCGAAGCAGAAGAAGTGTCAGATTCTTACGATTCTGACGACAACAACTATAATAGTGTTGGAAAGCCCATCCAAGACAATATCTTTGATTTAACTAGCGATTATTTCAACGAATTGCCATCTTCCCCGGAACAAAATTCTCCGGCACTATAATATGCTTACACTCCCTCAGGATCAGATGGATCCCCTTTCTCAAGCCCTGAGTCTAGATCCCCCTACTCTTTCTATCGCGGGTCACCGTAATTCCATCCTTCTTGGACATCTCTCCCCCAGGGTCACCATACCCCTCCGTTATTGACGATTCCCCACCTTTTTCACCACCACCACCATATTCGCCCATCTCGTCATCAGATAATGTTTAATACATCCCACTACCTGTTATCTCACGAAGCAGTGAAACTCAAGCAATTCATAATATACCCGACAACAATCAAGAAACAAGCCAAGAAATCATCAACGTGTCCGACGATGAGGATGTTACCTGCTTTGGACCTGCATCCAAGCGAAGACGTCTCAATTAAATCCTTAGGGATTTCCTGGGGGGACAATGGATTGTTCATCCATAAAACATTTTGGAAATTTCCATAAAAGGACATGACAAGGATTGGCCAATTGCCCCCGGGAGAATGGATGGATTTCCCATCCATAATAATAATTTCTATTTATAGTAATGATTAATAATAATTTCTATTTCTATTGATGATATAATTTTATAATATATAAACATGATTGAATCACCACAATTTGGCCTACTTCTTAAAGTGAATCACCCAAACGTTTTCACCCAAACGTTTTCACAATGTTTTGTATAAATTTTTCAGTATATATGCAGCATGTCAATGCAATGAAATAAATCAGTAATTTTCTTACTCGAGAACGCTAACAATCACTTGTATTTGAAATATTCATTTCTCATAAAACATTGTTATTTCATACTTACCAGATACACTCAGAAATAGGTTAACCCATAAAAAACTAGATGAGGGGGATTGACTTGTTGTATTTGGGAGAATGGATGGTTTTACCTACATTACCAATCATGTAAGAATGTGTCATCAGTAATGGCCATACAATTGCCATTACACAATGTAATTAACGAGAGGAAGTGAGTGTGAATAAAATTGGTGAGACTCAGTTTAAACACAAAGCGATGCAGAGGAAGTGAATCGCAACCGCTTTGCGAGCTTTAATATTGTGATGTTAAAAATAGGAATCGTCACTTGTGTACGACCCTCCAAAAATTGATACTTAATGGTTGGGCAAGAAACAGGGTAAAAATTGATAATGTCTAGCATGAGTATTGGCATTTCCGTTTGATGCAAATACTTATGCTAGGGCAGTATTGAAATGGAATAAATCACAGCGGATGTGATAAAGATTAGTCTTTAGGAATGAAATAATTAATTGAGAAAGGAAAATGTGGTTGAGATGGAGGAAAATTCGCAGACATGCGAATTTAGAAAAGAGAGTTTTGCAAAGAAAGAAAGGACATTAAGCAATTAGAAGTTAAGAAAAGAACATGTAAAGTCTTTGGGGCTCCGTCTTCATAAAGTAAAAATAAAGTAGTTTCTGAAAATAAACATAAGTTTCCGAGTTCTCGTTGAAGAATGTGGGGCGAAGTGCCCCACACTTAACATATAACACATAGTGCATCATAACACTTAGGATACTTACTACTACTTCAGTCTACTTATAGAGTTCAGTTTTAAATACTATATGGCTACCTTAGGGAACTTAAAATAAACTTTCGAACCGGGTCTCTCCGCGAGACAATTTTAAAAGTGATTTAAAATGTTAATCAAACTTTTTCCATACTGTGATGTGACATTTTTTGGCGTGTGACTTTATTGGTCTAAAATGAACAGTTTTGTGATTAACTTTTGTGGCAATAATTCTTAGTGAATTTGTTGGACAGTTTTTTCTTAAGCAAAAACAGAAGCAATTTGGAATGCAAAATTACAAATTGGTGAGTATTTTAACTTTTTTAGGGATTTTCTAGTTTCACTTTTCATAGGGAAACAGTGGAGGGGCGATTCGATTTTTGAATATTTTTTGAACGCCTCTCTTCACCCCAGGGATGGGTTAATGTTCAAATTTGTTCAGGGGTTCAGTTTAGGGTACATTGTAGATCCTGGGGTAATTCAAAATTCCGTTAACGATTTATTGAGCATTTCATATAGATTTGAGTTGACTTTGTTAATTTACTGATTTCTTAAGAAGCTGATTCTAGATTTTTTTTACAAAAATTAGTTTAAATGGTTGGAGAATTTAAGTAAAATTCATTAACTGAGAATACACTAGAATCTCTTTTTACACTTAACTACTTTTCGATTTATTTAATTTCTTCAATACAAGTGATTCTTATATAATGAATGAAATTATAAATTCAATTTTTCTGAATCAGAATGTATTTTATTCGCGAATTATTTCAAATGGAAATGTATTGTTGCATATTTTGAAAAAAATCAGTTACAAACTTTAGTACTTTTTAAATTTTAATACTCTTAACTTCAAAGGCAAGTTATGCTTATTTGATAGTTAACCACATGTCAGAAAATCAATTATAGATTTATTTAATGTAAAGCAAACATTTCCTTGTGATTTTTCTTTCAATTTTTGAGAGCAATAGCTCAAGATTTTTATTTCTGCACTCACACGGAGTTTCAATCTTATAAGATATATTGAATGCAATTTTAAACTCACTCTTTTAGCCTCAGTCATTATTTATTCTTGTAGTTAAAAATCAATTTCAAATTTTAGTAAGTTTTGCACAATTTTATACTTTTCAAGTTGGATAAAAGTTAATGCTCAATAGAAAATCGAGTCGATTTTTCAGGGAATGAATTGTTGATTGAATTGCTCTGAACTTGACTGAACATTTACATGTTGATTGTGAACCCAACTGTGAATTTGATTATCAT
The DNA here is from genome assembly GCA_034696405.1 of Isotoma caerulea. NCBI lineage: Eukaryota > Metazoa > Arthropoda > Collembola > Entomobryomorpha > Isotomidae > Isotoma > Isotoma caerulea. The sequence continues at coordinate 15,258 of JAQFZZ010000502.1, forward strand.
TGTTACTACAATTGATTTGACGTAGAAAATTAATTATTAATTAGTTATTGAGCAGTTTCACAACGTTAAGTGGCCCATCCCTGCTTCACCCTTAGTTATTCATTATACTTCTAATTGTTTTGGGGGAAAGTGACACTTTGTTGGGCTCATCCGCGCCACAACAATGCCCCATTTAGTGCGGATCATTTTTTTTATTATTGAGTCATAAGTCAACACCTAGAACGGATAGTACATAAAACTTGAGCCATTAAAGTAACCAAACAATCTATTAATACTAACTAAGAATTAGGTTTTCCAAAATTGACTAAAACTGATATGTAACGGTGGCTTACACGGATACGTTACTTGGGGTCTTTTGAGAATCTCTTCTAAATGTATATGGTCTCCAGCGCACATGGGTAACCTGCAACAAATAGTTGCAATACTCCTCAGGTTTGTTTTGAATTAAAACAATTTTATTTCGCTTTCTCTATTTTACTAGCTTTCTTTCATTGTTCAGTTCATAATTTCATTTTTCATTAGTACCACTGTTGATTGTCCTTCCTTTCATACGAACGAAAACTAAAATAATTAGCATTCAAAGCACAAAGTAATTAATTTTGTCAATCATTCTTCATTAATTTTACTTAAAAGTCGCGTAATTCAATGAGTATAATCAGTCTGTCATAATTGTCGTTCTGTGCGAAAATCATTCAAAAATCGTACTATTAATAAAAACAACACATCATACATCATTTATGCATCTCTTTCTACTTTTGGAATAACATTTTGTTTTTTAAGTCATGCATCATATTTCATAGTAATTATACACCAAGGATAAGCGATTATTTTTTTTAATATTCAGTTCTAATTACTTATTAATGCTAAATCTAAACGCTTGAGACCAGTCATGTTCATCCTTTGGAAATTTACCCTTTTATTCCTAGTTTGTTAAAAATACTCGATTGGTGAGACTATATCGTGATTAGGTTAATTTAGAGCTCAGCGTCTTAACAGCGTTAAGTGTTTCAAGTTGAGTTACTGTTCATTAGCCTATCCCCAAGATGAGTCACACTTTTGACCCTGATGACCCCTGTAGCCTTTGTATAGATAGTGTACAAAGCGCTGCGTGTCCTTCCCAATCACCACCATTGATCTGCCTCTGCACGTCTTCCCCACCCTCTAACTGCTCAGTCCCAATAGTCTGTATTTGTAGTTCATCCTCGAGTCCTTCGGACTCTGAGGATGACCCTAAGGTACCGCCACTCCCACCCCCTGCCATTTGCCTATGTGACCCTCCCCCTAAATTCAAATTGGGTCAATCGGTGTGTATCGTGCACATCATTGACCTCGCTGCAGCACCACTGCCCGTTCAGCGTTTTGTACTTCTGGGTCCGTACATCGTGACCAATCACCTTTGTACGGCTCCCACTCAGTACAACCTGATGCTGGAAGGGTTCGGAATGGATAAATTCCGCCCTTTCAACATTGGCCCGTTGCTGATGAGCCAATTTATTGACCCGATCATTCATGGTGTTCAGGGTTCCTTGTTGATATCTACGGATGAGTTGACACCGGTGTGTAAGGCAGCCAACCTCATCCAAGAGAGATCAAACATAACCCCCAATACACTTCCCCAACACTTAGATTTTTTACGCACTTTGCTTCAAAGTGTAGTCACCCCTCCCATTACTACTGAAATCATCAACAACAACGTTGTGTATGATGATTTTCAACCCACAAAACCCCCCCATTCGATTTCTCCATCCTTGAACCCTCAAACCATCCCTACACTAGGCCGCCAATCCCCCCATTCTATGCAGCAATCCATGATACCCGTACCCTCCCCACAATTGGCAGTACCCTCTTTCAGAGCAGAGTCAACCCTCCAGGTCCCTATAGCCCCTGAAGGCAATCGACAAGATTTGACTTATCTTCAGCCAGATCCTGTCCGGAGGCAATCACCACAAGGTCCTCCATTGGACCCTCGCCTCTGTCGTGCCAAGTGTAGGGCTCAGAGAACGCTAGCATATCCTTCTGCTCCACCTAAACGTCCTTCTGAATAACCTGCAACATAGAAAGCACATGCTCATACAGGTGTATGAAGATGTTTTGGTTGGGGACAGAGAAGGGTAGCATCAGCATTCGTAATGTTAATCAATAAGTAAAAATAGGGTAAATTCTTAATTTTAAGTTAAAAGGGTGTGGTTCCCTATAAGTCCACCATCATTTTATTTAATTTAAAATAAGCATGAGTCAACAACAGGAAACCCACGAGGGTGGCATTTCCGTTGAGG
>JAQFZZ010000503.1:0-17529 GCA_034696405.1 Isotoma caerulea
ATTTTGAACTTGAATTTAATTTTGAATTTTTATATGCGTTTAGCGATGTTTTCAAAACTTGGTTTGAAAAGTCATTCAATTCCATTCAATTCAAAGTGAATTCCATTCAAGACAACTTTTGAATGGAATCGACTTGAATTGAATGACGGCATTTCATTCAATTCCTGATTTGGATGGAATTGAATGGAAATTTAAAGGCTCAGTACACTGATTACTTCCGGGCAGAGATGTAACTTTGTCAGAATAATCTGTCACCTGTATTTGCTTAATTGGGACCTGTCAGTCAGTAATCAGTCTTTTAAAGTTTTTTTTAAAACCAGTCCGTCTTTTTTCAAAAAAATTGAAAACCAGTCAGTCAGTCAGTCTTTTTCAGTTTTTTTAAAAACTAGTCAGTTTTTTTCATTTTTTCAGTTTCAGTCGTCAATCCAAATTTATTCCAGTCGGTCTAGTCAATCTTTGCCGTCTACATTTCAAATGTGTCAACCAAAGTCAACTTCAATTTCATCTTAAAATAAAAATTATTAGGAAAACTTGATAAATGTAAAGGATGATTATAGAATGCCTGGATAGGGATTTAACATACTAAATTTAACAAACTTTGCTTATCTCCAACACAAAGTCTATATGGGACTTTTTTATAAGGACTTTGTTGTTGGATTGGGCTTTTACAACAATTGTCTAAATTTGAAATTCGGATTTTAATCATCGAGCATTTACCAGCATTTTGTGTAAACTTAAATTCGGTAGAGAAGTCCCATATTAAATTTTTCCTAACTATTTTTTAAAAATTTGTAATGTAAATTTCCTAGTTAAACATCTTTTTGAAACACCATAGACATGTAGTTACGAACTGCATTTACTTACTTCTTTATTTTTTGTTTTCTTAATTCATACCGAACCAAATGACAGATGTAAATATAGCCCGGATTAGTGTTGTAAGAAGTTGAAATTAGTAGGGCATATTTGGGAAATTATGTGCATGAACATTTTTCGCTCATGTCATATCATGTACACGAATATTGGATACATGGTATACATACCCCCCAGAACATGACATGAAAAATCTGAGCATGTCATGACATGAATTTCTCTACATGAATTGTATTACATGAAATTAAAAACATTCACTAAACTGCAGAAAATTTGCATATTGACCACAACGTTTACAAATGTTCACATACGAATGTATAATTTCTGCAAATTTTACATAATTTTAAACTAAAACCAATGTTTCTAGTACTTAAGGAATGAGGTTTACACATATGCATAATTTAAAAGCGTTAAATTACTCCTTTTTATTTGTATTTTTTTTAGTTTTCCGGTTAAATTAATGTACATGGATGTAACATGAATGATATAACTACATGACATGAACGTGAATTTTTTAACATTAAATTCATGTACATAACATAAGCATGAATTTTGCACATGAACATGACGAGAAATCGTTACATGACATAAGCATGAATTTTGCACATGAAAATGACGAGAAATCGTTACATGACATAAGCATGAATTTTGCACATTTACATGACGAGAAATCGTTACATGACATGAGTGATACTCATCAGCAGTCACCTGTCAGTGGGTAGATGTCTATCAATCAGTCTTTCGGTAAAGACAGATTAACTAGTTACATCTCTGCTTCCGGGAGAATTTAAATTGTCTTTTTGTTTAGGGATGATTTTTGGGCTTTTACCTTGTTTCCGTTTTAAGTAAATGGCGACGATGACGATGGCAAGGACTAAGATTGCCACTAGAAATAGGCTGAGTAGAAGTAGGAAAAGATTATTCTTAGGAGGGCAGGGAGCGATTGATTTAATTCCACCTGTCAAACCTCGCAAAACAAGGTCGCTTCCTTCTTCCCAATTCGACACAGCAATAAAGTTTCCATTCTCGCGGTTACACTCGCCGTTTTTTTGGAAAAAATGGAAACATCCTTCGTGTGTGTCCACAGACTCATAATATGTTACTATTCTCAGGGGTGAACTGATCGGAACCTTATAGCAGTTAAGTCCTGTAAGGTACAATTTCACTTTTTCTCCTGCAATTTAAAAAAGTTTCAATTTTTCAAATTAATTATAATTAAAACAATCTTTCGCCACTTTAAGCCCGGTACGAAATTTACCACCTTCAAAATGAGGTTCGGTGTAAAGAGTGAGGGCCAATTGACCCTGTGTTAACTCCTCAGGTTTAGCTGGTGTGGTTTCTACCTTGAGACCAGAGTCCGGACAATTGTATCCACACAAACTAACAGCAACTGTATTTCTACTACTGTAATAAGACTCATTCCAATTGGTTTCCAAGTCCCTTGTAAAATGCCACGGCACTTTGCTCGGGATTTCTAAAAACGCTCCGGCACAGTTCCGCGTCTCATGCAACTCAATACAATAAGATCCATCGGTGAGCAATGACGCCACATTATTCCTCAAAGATTTCGGAATTACTTGACAACCTTTTATTGTTACATTTTCGGTCATTCCTGCAATAATTCAAATATAAATGTGAACTAAATTATGGTAACCAGCCCTGGTAACTAATTGAAAACTTTGTGGTAAATATACCGACTGCAGAAAATATTGAGTTTTTGAAACCATATAATTCATGTAATGAAATTTATGTAATACCATGTTCAACTTTTTCATGTCATTGTATGATTTTAGAAATTCACGACATGTAAGAATATTCTTTGTCGTGATAAGCTTACCTTGAAATTCTTTGTTGCTATACAAAGAGACGTGGACCACTTGGCCTCGTTCGGGCAATACAAGGTTTGCTGGATCACACTTGTCCCTACAGGGGCGTACAGCCTTGGCGCCCTTCCCTATCCAAGGTCGAGTTCCGTTCAAGCTCCAACGATACAATTCCTTTATTGCTGGAACCCCAGGTTTTGCAATCACAAAGTCATCACCACATTTTTCATTCTCGTGAACTTCAACACAATTGCCTTGATGTTCTATGGAGACAAGGACTCCGTAAATTTTTTTCTCTTCAAGCCACACGCACTCATTCACGACCAGCGTTGTATTATTCTTTTCTCCTATCAAGAATTACAGAGAGAAACATCATTCATTTCCTAAAATCCACTAGATAAGATAACCCCTTAAAACTATCACTCTTAACATATTCGTATTTACAAGGTTTTGTCTTTACGAAAAGGAATTCTTCAAAAGTTCTCATAAATATGGTTGTGAATTGAGAATGCATTGAAAAATGCCTTTGACGAATATTAAAGCTGTGAAACTAGAGTAAACTTTATTGTAGAAAGACTAACTGTCATCAGACCATGAAATTTATTCGGTTTTCAGTTAACTGCGGTTTAATTTTTGCGTTTTTATGCATTTTGTAGCATCTACGTAGGGGCTGTGTATAAACTACGTTTTCAATATAGGGGGAGGGGGGTAAAAAAGCAGGGTTTTTAAAACAAATAAAACTACGAGATGTGAGATGGAAGTCATTTAACCTAGTTTTAGGGTTAGGATTATTGGCTATACAATCAACTTAATTAACCAAGTAAAATTCATATTTCGGAAATAGGATGTGTACCTTTCTTTTTAGTTACAAGTGTGACTTCGTAAGGGATGGGAGTTGAGAAGGTCTCAACTAGAAAAGCGCTGGAAAATATAAGACTTATCCAGGCTGAGATCTTCATTTCAGTTAATTTGAGATTCCGCTGAAAGAACCTTATTTTCTTTTTTCTGTTTTTTCCAACTTACAATTAGAGTCAGCGCTCACAGATGAGTTCTAATGGTCACACTCTTTACGGAAATAAGAACGAAAACTAGAGATCACATTTTGCTTTTTCCCTGGTTTCCTTTCTTGTTGCTATTATCGTATGACCAACCTATTTGTTTAATTGTGTATGAAATTCACAGTTTTTCCACTTTCAGTATTTTCTGTTTATCACAAACCTTATAAAGCCAAACTTGAATGTTGGATTTATATTTTGTAACTTCTTGGTTATAATAATAATAATAATAATAACTTTATTATATTCATTTAATAATTGCACTCAGTACACTAATAAACTTGACAAAAAGTTTTCACTAATAAGAAAGCTGGAGTTCTGTATATGCACAACGAAAGAGAGACGGATTACATTAAACATATAAAAGAAACAATTAAACTATATTTTAAAATGAAGGTAAAGAAATAATCTATTTTTAATAGTAATATTTCTAATACAAAACATTGGATTTGAAAACATCCAATTAATTGGTTAAGTGTAAATTTGAAAAATAGAGAAATAATGAAATCGATTAGAACGGAAAAAATAAGTTTCTCTGCGAGGTCGACTGGAGTGGAGGTGGACCTCCAGGTTGTGGGACAAAATGAAATAGTCTAAAAATAAGTTACACATGTTAAAACAACCTAACTCGACGTAGGTATGTTAATAATAAACACTAGTTTACACATCTGCTGAATGTTGAGATCCCATGAAAAACCACATGTTCATTCTTATTCACATGAGATTCCAGCCATACAAGATGTGCATCTTAAAAACCATCATTAGCTCATTTATAGCATTTGTTCATTTATTAAATCAGTTTTTTCTACGATTTTTCGTAGTTTTTTTGTGAATCTTTGTCATTTATACATTGATTATGTACGGAACCAGTGTTGCTGATTCCAGACTAAAGTCTAGTAATGAACAACACTGGTTTTATGATTTCTCAATTGCATATATTCATTCATTTCTTATTAAGTATCGTCAGATACTTTATGCCAACGGTGGTGGTTTCCGTTATTCCGGTAGTCCGGAAGTCCGTCAAGGCGATAACTTCCGAACGGTTTCACATATCGACTTCAAACTTGGAACACTTGCTCTAGACCCCCATAGCTTGAATAAGTTCGCAGATGGACCCTGTAGGACCACTCCCAAGGTCACAATAAAAAGGTCAAATTTTTGACCCAATTTTAAAGATAGTTAAAAATTTTTTTTACAGTTTACAAGTTTCAATACAATTAACTGTTGGGTGCAAATTTGCAATTACAATTTAGTTTATAGAAGTAAACGCTTTTATTATCTATAATTAACTGTTGGGTGCAAAAATTTATTAAATTCTACAGACTTTACATTATTTTCGCAAAACATATCCTCCACTTAAATGAATTATGTTATCAACAACCGTTTCAATATCGTTCAGCTGCAAATAATTATCTCTTGAACTTTCTCTAGAGAAACTTGTGGGTTCAGTTTGTAATTTTCAAGACTTCGAAATCCCCAGTTTGTCAAGCCTTATTGTTAGGGCATCATTCATGTATCATGTACATGAAAATTTCTTGTTCATTTCATGTCATATACATGAATCTTGGCTGCATGACATGAATTTTCAAAAGTATACTTGACATGAACATGACATAAAGAAGGCCAACATGGCATGACATGAATTTCTCTACATGAATTACATGAACTTAAAAAAATTCAGTATAAACAGCAAAAAATGGGTATATTTACTGCAAACTTTTCAAAATTGTCACACAAAAATGCATAATTTTTGCATATTTTAATTAATTTTAAACAATTATTAATGATTTTAGTACTTTATGAATCAGTTTTACATCATATACAAGTGTTAAATTGCTTTTTGTGATTGTTTTTTGAATTTTCCGGTTAAATTCATGTACATGCATGTAACATGAATTACATGACTACATGACATGAACATGAATTTTTCAACATGAAATTTATGTACATGACATGAACATGAATATTGCACATGAACATGGCATGACATGAGAAATCGTTACATGACATGACATGAATGATTCACTACTTATTGTTAACCGATATTTTGTATTACTTGTACGACAGTGATTCTCTCTGAAAAGAATAATTCTCAAGGTAAAGACTTTCTCCAGAACTGTCCCGGATTGTGCACATTTCTCCCGTCTAAATAAAGTAATACCCTTACATTTCATCGACTTAGACGCTACTTTTATTTTATACTTCTCGTTTGAGCGACTTATTTCTATTAGTACGGAAATAATAATTTTACTTTCTTCTATTACCAAACTTAAGTGCTATGTCATTTTTAATCCGAAGAGTAAGTTCGTCATTTGGACCCAACTTTTTTTCGCAAACGGTCAAAAACCTTAGCGTTCTGCAAAAATCTCCTTGGGTACACTTGGTATATATCCCATAAAGCGTTAGATTATTAATGTTGCCAAGCATCAATTCCAATTCGAAAACTTTCAACTCATATTTTAATTTATTCTTATAGAGGTCTTGTATAAAGGATTGCTCCAATGCTTCCCTACCGCTTTTATATAATTTTTTTCTCTTCGCAAAGTCTTTGAGTTGTTTCCATAATCTCAAAGCAGATTCTAAATCGCCCAATCCCCCAAGCACATTTGCTAACATTTCTGTAACTTTAAGTGTGTTGCTGTGATTCTCACCCATTTCATTTCTTTTCCACTCTAATAGTTTTTCCAGCATCTCTTTTTTAAATTTCAGAGCACATTTAAACCCCAGATTATTACACTTAAACCTCATGAATAAACTTAAACCGTCTTCATACAAACTATCATAAGGTGATTCTAGTAATTCTTCACAAAGTGGGATACAACGTTCCCTCTGTCCCACATCCGTTCTCTTTAGCACTTTAACCTTAACTTGGTTAATTTCATAAATCATTCTAGCATTATGCGGAAAACAGTTTTGAATCAATTTTAAAATTCTTTCCAATAAAGTTAAATCACAATTGTCAGATATATTTATAAAATATTTGTCATAGTTTCCACTCTCAACGTCTTCATTGGAAACATATGGACAATCGCCGTGGCCTTTGATCATGTTATACAGCGCTACTTTCTCAATCAGATCAATTTTTCCTTTATCGTCCAAACTAGAACTGAATTGAATCCGTGTGAAACAAAGCTTCGTGTATTCGACTGCACAGTCAATTCTACCTACTTTAAAAAGGAATTGAACCACTACCTCGAAGTCATTGTATCTTTTAAGTTCACAATTGAATGCAAACTTACAAATAGTGTTCAATTGCTGTCTGTCATGTTTTATCACTCCAATAAATTTACTTTTTCTTTCCGCGACCCAGCTTAACAGAGCGTTTTCAAATAAACTTTTCGGAAATTCTGAATCTAAAATCTTTAATCTTATCACTTCCTGCACTAATCGATGAATTCTTAGCGATTTATGCTCCACTTTCACAAGAGAATAATTATGAATCATGTTTAAACTTTGTTCAAAACAATTGCTGGGATATAATTTGCTCACAACTTTTTCCAAAAAATTGATTAATATTTTATCTGGCTCGAAATAAGCAAGAACTTTCATTATTTCCAAAGCATCCTCACTCATTTTTTCTAAAGTCATATCCCGCACGACTAAAGTAGTCAATTCATAATCGTGTTCAAATTTACTCAGTTTTTGATCTAACATTGCTGATTTTTTCCTTTTAAATTCCTGAATGTAGTCGGAAACTGAGTAATGTGGAGTTCTGTAATGTCTCTTCTGCTGTTTAATATAAGCTACTGCCTGTTGCAAAGCTAAAGGATAATTGTTTAGTAATTTGCATAACAAATCTGCATCTGAATTGGTTATATTGGTAATCGATTGTTGGAATATGTGTCTAGCCTGGTCGTCGTTTAATACGTCGAGTCTTAAAGTTATCCCTGCAGAATCAAGTACTGAGCTGCTTCTACTTGTCACAATTATGAATAAACCTTTGTGAGATCTGACAGATAATATGACTTTCGTCACTTCCTCAAATACAGTGTCAACATTGTCAACTATGACGAGGAGGCGAGAGCATTTAGCTAAAATCTGTGAGGCTAAAAAATCGAAATATTCTGAAGGAGTTTGACATGATTCATTTTTCACCCCTACTTTATCCCCAAGTGCTACAATGGAATCATTAAGAGTTTCAATTGAGTCCCCATGAAGCCAAACGCGACTTATTGAAGATGAATTTAACTCTGAAGGAATATCATTAGCAAACTTTCTACACAACTCTGTTTTGCCAATTCCACCAAAACCACAAACTAAGACTAAATCTTCATTCGAATTGAAATGTGAGTTCAGTTCCTCCAGTTCTGTTTCTCGACCACTGAAGTTCTTCGCCGTCCTTAAAAACCCGTGTGAAATTGTCCAAGGCAATTTTCTTTCAGACTCTACGAATTTCGATGAAGGTTGAGCAGATCTTCTTTCCTTAAAGTCACCTGCCAATTCTAAAATTTGATCTAGGGGGAATTTATCTTCGATATTTAAATTCGAGGTGAGGTTCTTTGATTGCGAAGGACCAGCTGAAATGCAAAAAAGCATGATTTTAACAAACCTAAAGTTTAAACTGCGTGTGGCTTAATTTGTTTAAATTTAGTTTAAAATTGAACAACCACAAAATAATTTTATTGCTTTCCATTACACAATAGCGAAAAGTAAACCCTATATCTAGTCAAATACATTAATGTTTATCGCATCATTGCTTATAAGAAACCGTTTCAAATCGTCTTTGTTATAAATTAGGCTTCTATTTACATACCCCCCAAAAATAAATGAAAAATCTGTCAAAAATAAATAGAAATACCGCGTAGTAGAAACCCCCCGTAAATTTAAATTTCACCCCGGTTTCAGGAAAAAGATAGACCCCCTAGGCAGAGTAAATGCCCCGGATACATAGCATATATACCCCGTATACCTTTCTTGTCTTATCTTCATAATATTTTATTTTATATCTATATGTTATAACGTATGACCCCTAATCAGCACAGAAAGGAATGATGGGTCGAATGATGCTATCCGCATTCATTTGACGGAGGTTCTAATTTACATCCAGACTTGCACCTGAACATTTGACATTTCTTAATAGGTTAACTATGATAAGAGATTTCCTGTTTTCACACAGACAGAAAATCTCCTCTTATAATATATTATCTCTCTCTTCGTAGGTTAGATTATTTAATACAAACCTACAGTATGATTTGTAACTTCAAACCCTAAACTTCTCGTTAAATAAATACTAAACTTGAAATATTGTAAATCTCATTCTGCCTCCTGCCTATTGATTGCATTAGCCTAACTGAAGATGTACCGTTTAACAAACTACAAATCCTAAATCCTGGTCATGGAGATAATTCCCATGCCATAATGTTATAATAAATTACAACTAATCTTATCTCAAAAACATGAATATTGTTATAGTAAGACAGAAAATGTACTTGTCCTTCGTATCAAAAGAACTGTACATGCAAACATAGCGTGGAAATCGCTATAAAAACCGATTGTTCAGCACGCAAGCCCAAACTGTTCCAATTAGTCAAAAAAACGCAGACAGCCAGCCAAAGCTTCTAAAGCTATATTAGTTGAATTGAATTGAATTGAATTGAATTTATTCTGTGTCAAGCGGCAGTATAAACTGAAGTGCTTACATCGTCAAATATTAACAAAGAGTATAATAAATTATGCCGAAAAATTGAATATAAAGATACCAAAATATGACATTCAATCACATAGTAATGTTTTGCTCAAGCAAATAAATGGCACCCAATTAAAGCTTACTACAATGTTGTTATACATGTTAAGTTTTATCAAGAGTTTTTGACAAAATTTAATCCGGTGTACTCGTTGTTTCCGGGGTATTTACGGAATATCTGGGGTTACCGTATTTACTCTAAGTTGCTTCTCTTAACAATTTACGGGGTGTTTTTACTACGGGGAATTTCTAATTATTTTTTCCAGATTTTTCATTTGTTCTGGGGGTGGAAATATTATTTTTTTCGTTATTTCCATTTTTGATAGACAGTTTAGTCAAGATTTATAATTATAATAATTACACAAAATATCGTACTTTTCCATTTCACTACAGCAAGTTCACTTGAATATCTTTTTACCAATTCTATTCGATGTAATTTCATATGATTTTATTTTAAAAAGAAAAGGAGGATATTGTAAATTTCTAATCTATTTGAAAGTATTTTTCACATTTACCCTTCAGCTCCGAGCTCCCTGGGTTCCAAGCAAGGATTAGTTTGTTTGTATTGTTGCACTGTCGCTTTAAGCAATCGTCAGATTGATGCCTTTGACTTGAAGAAGGTCCACAGGATACCTGCCCATTCAATAAGTTAAAACCACATTTAATTATCCACACAAATTTACGGTTCATTTTAGTATTCGATGTATGTATATAGATTAGTTTTAGTTAAATTTAATTAAGAAACTTAAAAACTTCCTAACAGTGTTTTATAAATGAATGGTTTAAAGATATATGCTTATACTTTGAATAAATAACCCGAGAAATGGACCTTGTCGTTCTTAATAAAATACTTTAACCACATTTTTCATTCCAATTCGCCTTTCTTCCCATTTAACCTTAAACCTCTTGGCTTAAGAAATTAGCTAAGTTTCTAAAGACTAAAACATAGCAGTTTGTATTCGAGGTAAAAACTTACTCGCATTTTAGAACTCGTACAAAGATCTCCATTTATAAAAATCGTCACTTTCTCTTTGAAATATTCCAAAGCCTGTTTAGCCCCAAACCTTTCTTCTTTATCTGCTGTTGTCATGTTTCTGATCAACTCCACCTCATAAGAAAACTTTGCCCGAATAAATTCTGGAAACTCATATCTTCCGAGCAAAATTTTTGTGAATACCATTTCCCGTTTCATTCTATTATTCAAATCTGGGTCAATACATTCAAGGAAGACAAGTCCAAGAGAATAAATGTCGGTTTTAAAATCTCGTGAATCAAATTTACTATTCATTTCAGGGCTTCGGTAAATCTTCGTACCAACCTCTTGCTTATCATTCAAGTCATTAAGGTTGCACGTGGCCAGTCCAAAATCTCCTATTTTAACTCGCATTGAGTCCGTCGTCTCAACAATGAAAATATTCTCGGGTTTTAAATCTCGATGAGTTATTTTTTTTTCATGGATGTATTGCAATGCTGTTAGAGTCTGCTGGAATATCTCATGGATTTCTGGAATGAATCTTGTCTCAAGTGATTTCCTTTGTGTGAGCCACTTCCTCAAATCCGAATTGCAATACTCCATTTGAATGTAAAAGAAAGTCAGCCTTTTATCTGCTTGTCCAGAAGTGAAATCCGATTCAGAGGTGACCTGATTAATATCTCCAATATTAAAATCATCCGCGTTTTCACCCTCAAACCGACAATGGTAATATTTCACTACGTGATCATTGGTAAGATTTTTAAGTGCCTCAACTTCACGCAAAATTGTTGCAATCCAACCGTTTACACAACCTTCATTATGACGATAATAGTAATATTTGAATGAGTCTACGGATATTTGTTTAACTGCGTAAACTGGACGGCCCAATTCTTTGTCAGCTGTTGCTCTATACACGACTCCAAAAGCTCCTTTTCCAATTAACACTGGGTTTATTAGATCCCAAGGAATTTTCTCCATAGTTCGAGAGCCTGTGACCTGTGAGGCCCGGAATAACAGTGAAACTGCTGCAAAAGATCACAAAATATCTTCTGGCTCCAAAGGTTTTTGGATGGTAAGCAAATTTAATATTTGTTAAATTTTTCTTGTGGTGCTTCTTTTTCAATTCGCAATATCAAAATAAGTCTTTAATCAGCATGAAAGAACAACCTAATCTATCACAAATTAAGAAACAAATGGCATGGCTCGATAAAAAACCGTGACTTATATTTTACAGCTCGATTTCTAATTCTAGAGTTCCAGCCGGTTAGAACTTTTGGAAAGATTTCGCAGAAATTCATAATGCCTGTTTTTGTTTCCTATTCCCAGTTTAACTTCTCTTAACCTCAATTAATCACTAAATTGTATCCACTTCTTCAACAGGAATAATTTCTTCAGCGGAACGTCATATTTTATAAGAATATAGATAGCGTATTACTAAATCACTCCGATATTGGTTTGGCAAACCTGGAAACAGCGATTAAGCATTTCCTAGTAATTCTATAGCCAATTAGCAAGTTATCCACACATTGTGAATGAAAGGGATGTGGTAAATTAGATTAAGATAGAGGCCGTAGCCAGTTACTTCCCTCACACGGAAGTTGCAACCTTGCCATAAAGATTTCAACAAATGTGTCGGGAAGAAAATTAAATTTTTGGATAAAACCATTTAATCATTAAGTTTAGCTACGGCTCTGGTTAAGATTGCGTTCCGAGAAATTGTAATTTATTACTTGACATTCATTCTTTTTTATACGCACACAATGTTAACGAAGCGGGTCCCTAGTAGTTTCTTCTCATAATTAATTGATTAATTAAATTTACCCACGCGTAAAATAAGTTGCAAATTGAGTTCCTTAAATTGGAGCAGATTTTATTTTAATTTCTCCTATTTAGTTTAAAACAATGTTTTACTATTGCAAGTTTGTCAGTCTCATGTAAGGGATGACAGTTATGAGTAATTAGAATTCAGAATACTATGCCTCGATTTTGTTAATCAAATTTCATTTTTGTTAACAAAACCGACGAACAGAATTAAATTACATTTTTATTAGCTGAAAGTTATACCGATGTCAAAAGTACATACATTTTGAGCCTCTTTCGTACAAACTCAGTCTATTTCTTTTCTTGTATCCCTTAAATTCAAGATTTTTTAATTTAAAATATAGTTTTGTATCTATAGTATCTAAATATCTAAATATTTCTAAATATTCTAAATGAACAAATAACTATGCACAATTAGCTTCCATCAAACAGAAGTTTTTTAAAACAAAAATAATTCAATATTGACAAAATAGCACAATAATATAACATTAAATTAACATTTCTTTCAAAATTAAAAGAAAACTCAAAGGGGTTTTATCAGACGGAGTAAAATGTATATAAGTAAACTTACAGAGTAGTTTAAATGAGAAATGAATGGATACGCAATTCCGAATTCATAAAGCAAGTATTGAACATTACTAAACTGGAGTATTGAGTCAGCAATTCTCCAGTATTATATGGTTATTATATTATATGGTTCTATATATGATGAATATTAAAATATTCACAAAACAAATGTCCAAATCGCCAAGGCCAGCCAAGCTGTTTTTATAGTTTGAGATGCTGTAAATAAACTATTAATGGAATTTTTAACATGCACCTCTTTTATGGATTGAGAGCTTATCTGAGCATCATATGAATAACAATGAAATCTCAAAATTCTGCAGATGCAAACTTGTTAATCTTAACATTACTTCTTGGAATTTATGATTTAAGAATTTTATTTCCTCTAATATTTTCATTATTTCTCTCCATTTAAATTTTACAATTAAATTAGTTAATCCCCTCATCCATGGAAGCCGTTGAAGGAAATCTTTTACAATCAGTTAATTCGCTGTCTCCAAATCCAGCGTTTTGGTTTGGAAATATTTCTTTCAATCGTTTATTATAAGTTCTTTTGTTTTGATCCTACTGGAATGTCACAGATCAAAAACATTTAAACTTTTCATCTTTGTCAACTTCATACCAGAGGCGTAGGTTAATTAGAGTTTTAAGGGTCAAACCCCCTCTCCGAAACGCGGAAAGGGCGGAGCGTGGGAGGAGCTTAACTTTATGGGAAATATTTAAAAAACCACCCGCGAAATTTTTTCTGGCTACGGCCCTGCTTTAGACGAATATTTGTCCACAGGAAGGAGTGTGAGTGACGCATTGGTCGGGTGCCACTGGCTCATTTGAATCCTTTAGTGGAGCCTGAGTAATCTTTCCCTCTTTTCACCTTTTCGATTGCGATCTGCTCATCTTTCAATTGTTACGGATCCTTTGTCAGGTTCTGGGCTGTTCGGGTTCCGAATTATAATTATGTTGAAATTGAAACCTCTTCGCTTTAAATTCTCAAGGCGAATGCAAAAAATTTAAAGTATTTCGAAAGCTGGAATTCAGATTTTAATTTCAAGTCTTAGTTTTTAAAACGAACTCGATTTTATCACCTTGCCTCCAGTTTATAATGAATCAGCACAGTGCACACTAACACTGAATGACTGACTGTGAATTTTGGAGTTGAATTTGAGAAGTTTCATATCCAGAAATTGTTTCAAATTGAGTTTTAATTTACAATGTAATTCTAAAATAATAATATGGAAGCTCAGCAGGATTATTAAAATCTGAACAATAATCTCAAGCCCAAAACTACTTCATCAAGTTCACTTATTAAGTGGCGAAAGCTGCTTTATGAGATCGCTTTGTCTGTCCGTCTGTCTATCTGTCTGTCACACCGATAACTTTCGGACGCTTGGAGATAATCGCGCGCGGTTTCTTACGCTGGATTTCTCTGGTCGCAAACAATTTTGGTATTAAAAAATCTTAGCGCTGCGCAAGGTCAAACTGGTCGAAAAATAAGGTCAAAGGTCAAAAAAGTGAAAATACAATTTTGGTTTATTTGGATAGATTTTTAAGTTTAGATCAAAATGAGGTATGACACTTTAATGTTTTGTGACCTCTAAGGTCTAAAGGTCACACTTTCAAATTTTTCATTGTATATCCTAAAATTTAACATGTCTATTGCTTTCGCTACTTTTCTATATTCCGTTTGATGTGGTTTATTAACTTTATAAAAATAGTATTAATAACTTTAATAACACTCTAAATCATAAAAGAAGGGACATATATTTTATGTTTACACGACCAATAATTTCATTTCCCATTGTCTGAAAAAAGGTTTGAGTTGCAAAATCCTGGTTTTCAAAGGCACATCCTCTCTCCCCTTCTGCAAATTAATCAAAAGAAACAAAATTTATGAAAAATTATTATTTAACTCGAGGGTATTAGAATACTTTTTAAAAGTATTCTAATACTTTGAGCTAATAGCTCAAACTGTCTATCCTCATAAAACCCTTAAATGATATCGAAGAGCTCATACCACAAGAAAGCGATGAAGGATAGTAAGGCCATCATTTCCAGTCCTATAGATGATTGGAAGTGAATCTTCTCTCTCAAAATTCCAAGCTTTGATTTCCTCTTCTTCATATCCAAGAGAAATCGTCTTTGTGATTATCGAACGATTCAAATCTGTTATTTAATTTTAAACGATATTATTCAATTTTACAAAAACAGCAATTTATATAATTTTATAATTTTAAAATTCCAAAATACGTTTAAAAATTTCATTTTATGGTATTTACCGGTCTCTGTCACATTAAAGATGGAACACGCTTGGGTCACAGCGGCACCCATATTATTTCTTTGTTTTTCTGAATTCGCGTAAGACAAGTACATGAGCAAATATTTCAAATGTTTCATCTGAGAAATATGGTGAAAAAACTCGCCGAACCACGATCCTTGCTCTTCCTCAGAACATCCACTCGGAAGCTTGGGCGCAATCTCTAGTCCAGATAAACTGGGAAAGGCTACGTTCAGCTCGCGAATCGTTTCCGGTCTATAAATATCCTTGTTGTATAAATGAATATACTTCAAACCCTGATGAAGGAGACGAGGTGTGTAATTCGAGGAATAAAGAAGCGACTTTTCTTCTTCTTTCCATAAGACATCATAACGGACGTTTTCACACAGATTAAGTGTAAATGTCTGAAGCGAGGGAGAGCGCTTAAGAAACTTGAAAAAGTATGGATAATGAGGTCCATAGTAGTTCACTTCCTTCAGTTTGGGCATAAGGGGAATGTCAATCAGGGGGAATTCCCAATTTCGAGAGAACCGAAGCTTTAAACGTTCAAGAGAAGTGCTGACATTTTTTAAAAACTTTGTGAATTCTTCCGTTCCCTTCAACAATGTATTATAAATGTTCTCATTCATCTCGAACAAAACGAGCTTTTTTAGATTGGATCCAAACTGAAGAGTGGACAAAATGTCCGCATTCTCCAACAGACATCCGTCGAGAAGCAACTTTTTGAAATTACTCGTAATCTTCGGATTCCGTTGTAAGACTTGGATGAAGTCTCGGGTCTTAAAGTAAGGTGAGTTTGAATCAAGTTTCGTCTCAGTAGATAAGCCATTTGGTTTCTCTACTTTTATATTACTGTAATGCCAGAAAGGATGTGATTGAAAATTTCTTATGCTCAGCTTTGTAATAAGTGGGGAATTCTCTAGAATTTTCTTAAAAATCTCTAAAAGATGTCCTTTCCACTCGCTCTTGGAATTTTTACAGTAGTTATCAATTTCTAATTTTTCCAATTTCAGACTGCCAACATCTAGTTCAGTAAAAGGTGAGTCACAATTGTCTCTTAAATCGAGATATATTTTCTGGAGATTGGGACAGTATCCCTCCTGGCCCAAACATCTGCTCAATAAATCTGTTTGTCCGTCCACTTTTATTTCCAGCTTTTTAATGAGTGATCCGAATTTCTGGAGGATTTGTTGGCACTGCAGAACCGCACTGGGACAAACTTTTGATTCACTATGATAATAAATCTTTGCCTTATCAATCAAAAACTCCGGATGCTTTGCTTCCTCAAGAAGAAGACAAATTTCCTCTAATTTTTCTTCTACTTCTCCTCGGTATCTGCGATCTTCGAGTTCAAACTCAAACGTCCGGAATATATCAACATTTTTTTCGTTTCGATATGATTTGGGACTGTGCAAAAACGTGTGCACAACTTGGTCATTCCAAAATGTGTTGACAAATCGACAATTTAGCAAATCTTCCCAGTCTAGAAATTCCAACACTCTTCCCACCACCTTTAAGAAAAAATCAATGAATTACAATTGAAACCTATGCTTTTAATTATGTTTGGAAATGAAAATGCACGGCCTAGCATTGAGGATAGATCGATAGGTATATCCAAAAGAATATAAAGGGGACTTACTAATGTATTGGTTGCAACTTTGGAACCGGAAGTCACTTCAGATTCCACACACACTTTCGCACGTTTTTCTGCACTCATCTCGAATTCACCCTGATTTATTGGTTGTAAATTCTTTTAAATACCGACGTAAATATGGCTAAATCAACCTTTCTGATGTTTCACTATAGAATTTTAGGTTTAATCTACAAATTTATTGAAAATTACAACAAACAATTTTTTTAAAATTGTTTGTTAACGGTAAAATCATTAATATCATGCATTAGTAATGCAATGATATGGTAATGTGTACTAATGAATCTCTGATGTTTCTGTTTCCAGTTAAGTTCTAAATTTCTTTATGATGACTTTTTATGAAATTCTGAATAAAACTCCAGGCTGAGTGAAAATATATAGTCACAGAAATAAAACAACCAATCTCGATATTTTTTGACTTAAATAAAAATGGAATAAAATACTTTCGATAATAACAATATAAAAGTTTGAAAAAGTTCTTAGCTTCTGTAAAACTAGTTTTCACAGAATGATACAATTTAATATTTTAAACCTTGTTAAAATTCAGTCGATGAATGTTTCACTAAGGACGGACTTTTGCAAGAGACTACTGAAACCAAAAACCACCACGGCATGGGTTTAAAAGCATAGTTGGGCGAACACCGGTAGTATACTACCGGTTGTCGGTGGTGTGGTCGGTGTTTCAAGATTTTGCCGGTGGTCGGTAGTCGGTGTTCGGTAGTTTTAAATTTTGTCTGGTGGTTGGTGGTCGGTGTTCGGTAGTCTGAAAATTAGCTTGGTAGTTGGTGGTCGGTGTTCGGTAGTCTGAAAATCAGAT
>JAQFZZ010000504.1:0-17528 GCA_034696405.1 Isotoma caerulea
TGTACACTCTTCAGGTGTATTTCGTTAGCCCTGCAAGACTGCAAGCTATATATGCTTGAGATATGACAATGACTTTGTATTTGTGTAGACGAATTTCATTAAGATTTATATTTGAAATTTTGAATTTTTTAAATGCAGAATTTAATTGATGGCAGACCTCCAAATTGTAACCATCATTCATTAAATCCAATGAGGATAAAAAAATCGGCTGGAAACATGAAGACGCCAGCAGTTTTCTATCCACCATGGTTTTGCACATAGTCCTTCCTGAGCCTCTAAGTCGGATTCAACATCATCCGAATAATGAAGAGGCTTCACCCCGAGTTTTGTACTGTAATAAAAAACTATGGCTTACAAGGCCTGCCTCGATGGACACTCTTACAAGAATGGAAGAAGATCGACTGTGTAAAATTGGTAAGGAACATAATGACTGGTGGTGATAAAGTTGAGCTATTGTCGTCAGTAACAGCGAGCTGATTATTTTTTTGAAACGCTTACAGGAGATGCTCGGAATAATAACCGGGCAGCGTTTCTGCTGGCTGACTTCGGTAACGAGCCAGTCACAGAGACAAGTCGACAATGTCATGTCCATATGACTACGTGCCACAAATTTCAACCCCAAACCACCGAACGACGCTTGCAAGCCGAACTTCATCCAGTAACCAACGCCGAAAAAAGAGCTTTGTTCAAGTAAATAAGCTTAAAAATGACGTGCCTTTAAACTCGTATAGACATTATATGAAGACTTTAATATTAACGAATATCCATTTATTTAGGGGCTACTTAACAATAATTCTCAGCTGCATTTACGCTATTTTCATTTTAATGCTTGGGGTCGTCGTTTATATTGCCGATTTGATTTCAAGGACTGCAATACTAGCAGAAGTAAGTGTCTTTATTTACTTAGTATGTCTTCTTTTAATTTTTACTGATTGCTGTAATACATTTTGACATTTTTTCAGGTTTTTAGTGTTTATTTAGTTGCTTTTGGACTGTCGTGGCTAATTTTCTTGTATTATGACATAAGAAGACATCAAGCTAAAATTCGTAACCTGGCATTTCCAAGCACAAAAGTATCTCCTTTAGCTCGATGGAGAAGTAAATCTACAAGACAACAACAGGAAGAGAATAATAGGATGAATCAAAATCAACGGGGAAATAATACCAATACTGAAAATCCACCCCACCCACATCCAACTCCTTTTAATACTCCAAGAGATCTTAACGATCCTGGATTTAATCGGCACGCTTATATATTCTGTCATAGTAGACATTCTGGTTCGTTCTATTTAAAGATTGGGGCAGCAGGTAAATTAATTGGTTTGAATATTGAAATTTTAAAGTAGCTGTAATTTATTTTGGCTTTAATTCATTTAATTTCTCTTTCTGTCTGTAGGATTCTGCTTTGGCCATCTTATCCATTCAGGGCTTTTGCTCTGCCGACAAATAATATTTTTTACCACTGATGATGAAAAAGTCTTCAACAGGTGTGCAAACCTGGCCAATCTCATCTTAGATATTTTGTTTCCTATTTACTCATTTCTATTGCTATTTGTGATTTTTAAATACTCAAATGTAAGTCAAATTCTAACAATTGTAAATTTAGTATCTGTTCATGGGTGGATGTGAACTTACGTTTTGTAACAAAAAAAATAGGTAATTATCAACCGCCATAAAGAGCTGTCAAGATTTGCACTCATGCACTGC
This sequence comes from Isotoma caerulea, assembly GCA_034696405.1. Taxonomy (NCBI): domain Eukaryota; kingdom Metazoa; phylum Arthropoda; class Collembola; order Entomobryomorpha; family Isotomidae; genus Isotoma; species Isotoma caerulea. Next base: position 1,708 of record JAQFZZ010000504.1, read on the forward strand.
ATTTCCTCCAGTCTGTGTTTCTGGTTTTGGAGTATTCTTCGAGAAACGGCAGACTCTCTGTATCACAAAATGGCAGAGGGGAACGGTTCAGATCACCATCATCATCACCACCACCATAATCCCCACCGACATCACCAGCCCGGACCTTCTATGGAGTTTAATACGACTGGAGGTCCGATCTATTCTCTTCCTTTGGCAGGATTTGAAGCTGGTGAGTTAAGCACCTAAATTAAAATTGCAATAAATTAGTTTCTGTCCAATTTATAATCAATTACAATTCATGAAAATTTATTTTATTTATTTTTAGAATCCCACAACAGCGTATTTGATTTCCTCAACACATCGTCGGCCATCACAACATTTTACGATCCATGCGTGGAGTTCTCTTCAATTTCAGAATTAGTTGTAAAGTTATCCCCGTACCTTTATCCATTTAGTATAGAATATAGTATTCTTATAGGTAAGCAATTTAACTTAAATGAATAGTCAATAATTTAATTCAAACAAGAGTAAATGATACAAACGGAAAGTATTTAATCTGTTTAACTATTTAACTATTTACTATTAACTATTTAATCTGTTATACCTTCCATAGTTGGAGTTCTATTCATAATGTGGCAAAATATCGGTAAAGGTCAAGATGTTCTTCGTCAAAGACAACGCTTATCAGGATCCCATGCAAATATGGAACCTTCTCCGTTGACAAGCTTCACTAACCATCTTGTCATTCATGCTGATTGCCATTCAGCGAACAAGGGTCTATTTGCCGGTCTTCTTATACTCGTTGGAACTGTGATTAGTGTTATAATATTTTATATTGCTTTAGACGATTTTAGGAGTGGTTTTGCAGCACAGTGGGTGAATCTTACCTCACAGGCGGTTCTTCTTGTGATAATGATAATCACAGTACTTTGTGCTTATCGTCAGATTACGAAATTAGATATAAACATCCACGCCGTTTCCCTTCTGGATGATCTACTTTTGTTTTTGTGCCTCCCGTCTTTCTTCCTGTATACAATTTTCACCGTTGTCCCAGCAATGGCCCATCAGGATTACTATGCAATTGTAGTGTGTTCCCTCCAGGTTATTTATTGTGATTATCTTAATTTTTGGTGGAAATTTATCTTGTGTAAAATTAAGTAAAAAATGAAAAAATGTAATAATTCAGGTAATTCAAGTAATTCTGCAAACCCCTTGTATAATCGATGGTCTTCGGCGATGCAGTAATACGGAGGAACTTCGTCGGGCTAAGCCAGGCAGGGAGCTGGTGACATTTCTCATCGTTTGCAATCTAGCTATGTGGATCATTGAAACATTTGAGATCAAGTCTGTGTATGCCCAACATGAACAGATTTCCTTTTACGGCAGTATTCTCTGGACTCTCTTAAGTCATATGACGCTTCCATTGACACTTTTTTACCGTTTTCACTCCTCTGTTTGTTTGGTTGATATATGGAAATCTGCATATGAAACCACTAGTTAAATCTCTTGTTTTATATTTCAGACTTTGCTGCAAATAAAATAGTACAAATTACCTTTTGTTCGGAAATGCCCTGAAAATATTTGTCAAGTTTTTAAACAAAAACGATACATATGGTATCTGTATCTTTATGACATAAGAGATTATATAGATATGCTTGAGTCATTTTGCGGTGGCAAGAATGTTTTCCGCATTGCTTCACTTTTCTTTTTGGTAAACTTTATATTAAAATTTCTCACGAGGAAACCTCTACATACAAACAAAAATGTTCACAATAGCTTACATCACACATCCGCCTTTGGAGGTAAGCCTGATGTGACATCAAAGAGTTTTGTCCTGTGATTTCTTACTCCACTTGATCATGACTGCAGCATCACGTTCAACAAGAGATCTGTGAACAAATCCCCGATGGATTTTGTTTAGAAAGGCAGATTCGGAGTTTAATTCTTGTATTATGCAGGTTTCAACGACAACGAACCCTTATATGTTATCACGGCTCGTGAATCGTGAAACCCGAAGTATACGAGAAGACTTCTATTCTCCATAGAAGACTCTGTTAAACAATAATTTCCAAGTTTTTCTTTTAAATCCAGGTAGGGGAACTATGAAAAATCTAATTATAATATTAATCCAACATCCAACCAAGCACATTCAACATTATGAAAAGTGTATCTCTTGCAGAAACCTTATTTCCATTTCCTATGAATGGGTAATTTGAGTTGTCTGGTAAAATAAAATGGTAAATTCTGTTAAAACCCAATGATCACGATATCAGAGGAGAAACTTGAACAAAAGCAACTGTTTAGTACCGTTCGTGATGAGATGAAAGGTTCATTGGTTCGTCCAGGTTAATTCCTTTAAAATTAAATCTAGGGCTGGTTGAGGTGGGTGGAGTAGTATATATTTCCAAGTATATATTTCCTTCAAACAATGATAGTAATCTGTCATTGTTTCGCTGATAATGGTGTCCACGATAAACGATGCTCACGAAGATACGGACAATTGTCTGTGGACTCCGGAAGCTGATCATTGAGACTCTTGCAACGTATCTGGATTCCATCCACTGTTGGATTGAAAGTTCCTCGTATGAAACCATCGTAGATGTGTCTGATTTCAGCAGCTCTGGTGCTCCATGATAATATGACTTCAATTCTTTGGTTGGAGTCAGACAGAATATTCATATTGAGCAGGAACTGCTCTTGTAAACTTTAGAGTAGTGTGACCATTATTAAACATGAATGAAGCTGTCACTCCCCCCCACATGCAACAGGGTGTCGCAGGTTATAAAGTTATTTTCGTTCATTTCGTTACTTTAGCATTCGTATACATTTTTATCTGGGATAATAAGCCCCTCCATTTAATTTACAAACTCCGTCATGCATGACAAATCTAAACCAGAGAACCAGACATATACAAAACGAACATGAGGCTATGTACACACATATCCTTAATAGGTTCATAATTCAGAGATCAGAAAGTTTTGCAAAGGTAGAGCAGAGTTTTTTATGGTTGAACGGGAGAGAGAGAGACAGAGGTAAGTCCAACAGAGATTCGACTCACCTGTAGGTATGTTTTATATTTATCTTTCTTTATGCATACCCGGAATACCTCAGTCAGTAGAGTTGAACGTGTTTTCCAGTCGGTATGAAAATAGAGTGGAAGACGAAGCTTGAGCTTTTTTGGAATAATCGATGACGGGATGAGAATATTATATATTATGTGTAGTGTGCGTCTTTCTCTCTTTAGCTTGAAATCTTTTTGCTGAGAATTCGTAATCTCACATGGTATCGAAATTCACCATGCAGACAGCACAAATAACTTGTTTTTGTAGGTAATACCTGAAAGCAATTGGTAGGGCAAACTGTTTATTAACTGTTGCACAAAAATAATTCTTTTTATCCCATTTTTGAAAAGAGTATTGAGAAAGTATAAAAAGTTTAAAATAGCGGATGGGGATTTTGAAGAGGCGAGATAGAGGAAAAAGAGCAGAGAGGGAGAAGTTTGGAAACAAGTTTGCGTAATAATAGCAATAAGTATTAGGAGATTTTCAAGAAGTTAAGGACAGGAAAGGAAAGTCAGGAGAGGAAAAAGGGAAAGGAGTTGCTCTATACGGTGTGCTAGTAAAAGTGAGTGCATCATGATGATGTAGATAGCACGGATACGAAGAACGAATTTAAAGGGGGGATGATGATGATGGTGAGAGTTTGTTACCTAAGTATTAGATAGACTCTCTCTTATGGGGAATTTTATAAGGAATGGAATTTAAGTTTTGAACACAAATGTTACGAGTTGACTGACTATAAGAGGTTACACACTGGACGGAGGTTCGAGGTTAGTAGTAGAGTAAACTCGGGGTGTCAGTTAGGTTAAATAAGCTTCGGGTCGGACCTACGAAGGACGGAAACATCTTCCTGGTTGCTCTTGCGCTGCACTTCGCTGTTGCTGCTGTTGCTATTGCTGATTCTAGTGCTTCTTTTTCCTGATGTCTTCCTTGCCTCTGGTGTCGATCGTCAGTCTCAACCAGTAAGGGGAACCTCATGTCATAATAACTGGCCACACAGAAGCATCACACATATTATAGGATATTACATGGAGCAGTAGATCGGGACAGAATGAGCGTACCGAAAATTCGATGATTCGGTTCATTGCTCCGACAAAACAGACAGGAGGAAGAATATCGACGTGTATTCTTCCTTTTCTGCTCAACCTCAGCTTTGTTGGTTGGCGTCGGTCGTGGTAAACCTATCTGTCTGTCTATCTAGAGAATCTGTGTAAAACGGACCATCTCTTCTTACCTATATCTTCAAAGGTAGTAATTTTGCTACAACTACTTCCACCTTGTGCGATATAGGAACTACGGAGGACTCATCTCTACATCTTTATCGTTTGTAGACGAAACGGTTGTATTTGGGCGTACGTACACGTACTCCTTCATCGCTAAGTTACTCAGCCAGTTTTACTTATTTACAACTGGCTACAAGGGACATTTACCGAGCCACCAGCAAACGCAAACGCAACCTTATAAAATAATATGACTTATGTTTATTTATCCATCCGTCTATTGCACTTACTCGAGTATATAGCTATAATAATAATAGAGGAATTGGAATGGCAACAGGCAACTAACAACTTCTTTAAAACCGAATGGCCGAGCCCAACAGGTAAGACTTCGACCCAATGTGAAACCCACTAAACGAAGGAAAAGGAAGACGGACGGAATCCCTCCAGGTTTCCACCGAGGAAAGAATTATCTACTTTTCGTCCGTCTCTGCCTGTCTAGCCACCTTTCTCCGAATTATATCTTTCTTGTTAAACAAACTACCAGCGTCACTATCTTCTGCTTTACTCACACGTTTCTGTACAAAAGCTCTCTTCAATGTCAAACCAGGTAGAAAAAGAAAGAAGTGGGGGCCGGATTATCTCCCTACTTTTTTTTTATCTCTCACATCATGCCATTATTATTATTACTGTGTCAAAATGGACGACCATTAATCTTCCTTCTCCAATATTCATTATTATATAATCATCTACTGTGCATACACACATACATAAATAAATAAAAAATAATCACATTCAAAATCAAACGATCAGTATCAGCTTGGTAAATCAAACAAGGAAATGTTACATAATACTACATTGTAACAAGAAAAGAGTAATCGCCTACATAGACCTTTCGTTTGATCGAATGCATTTCATATTGATTTTCCATTTAGGGATAGTAGAAAACTATGAGACAAAACAAAATTCGTCATTTATTCCAAGTAATGATTCATAGTTTCTCAAAAGTACTAATCTGCTTACTTTCACAGTAGAACCCCTTTATCCGATAGACATATCCCGAGAAAAAAAAATATAAAACAAATCTTTTACGATTGGAACTAAACTTAGTTAGTACTTTGAAAACAAAAGAACTCATTAACTCCTTTGATCATAAATCGAGAACAAAAGAAAATGACTTTACTTACCCGAGTCAGTCAAAGACTTTCTCCTGTTTCAATGTGCCCCATCATCATGTCTATTTCACTTTGTTTCACATCTCTCAAACTCCCCAACCTAAAGTCCAGTCTAGTCAGTGCCCAAACGACACTTTGAGTTTGAGATAAATACAGTACGGTTGATAATGTAGAACATTTATTGTTGATCTTCTTGTAATCAGTTTAATTGAACAAAGGATTATTTGATAAATGGTAAACTAGATAATTGATATTAGGTGTTTTTCCGTCGTCTTGGAAGAATCGCGTAGAGAGATGTCAGAGCAAGGCACTTATTTGCGTTTAGTGGAAACTTAGCAAAGGAACTTTGGTAAGTGATCCGAGCGACCGAATGCACTCAAAGATATGAAAAAGGAAAGAAGTAATTCTATACACCTGCCCACCTGCCAATGTATCTTTGTATATTATGTATTATATATGAAATAGAATCTTTTCTTGAAACAGCAGAAATACGATCTATGAGAATATTATTTTATGATGCGAGTGTGTCTCATTTCTTTGATATACGACCAAGATTGAGAGGTTTGCAACTGAGTATGTGTCAAAACTTGGGAACCCCCACTGCACGTATTGATTTGCGAATCTGTCCACAACGTAAACAATTATGTGTCTCGTCTGACTTGACTCCCAGTTTGTTGGAAAATGAGTTCGCAGCAGATAGGAAACTCCAAATATAAGCTAACCTGACGGAAATGATGGAAGATTTTTTTTCATAAAACACGCATGGTGTATTCAAAAATTCAATTCAGCTTCACCTTCATGTACGTATGAATCCCCCAGCAACCTCAGTCTCGGTCGGTAAACCATTTTCCAGAGTTGTGTAAATTCCAAGTCGATGGCTTTGAAACGAAATAAATGGGAAAAAGAGATTCATGATGAGCATGAAACATTCGAAGCAGAGAAACCATCTATCTTTATATCTATATCATCCTTATTTCAATATTCTCATCCTATCCTCTATTTATAATTATATTATAGTATGGCAAGATTCGTAGGTGGTGAAATTTTAAATTGATATACAATCATATAGAATCGCTTCACAATCAAACGTTACAAACATTTAAATATAGCAATACGCGTAGTTACATAAAATTCAAGCAATTTTTTAAATCTAAATATCATACCATGAATGAATGATACAATACTGTAACAAGTCTTCACTATATCATAAAATAGAAGATACGATAGATTCGCACTTTCTTTTTATATTTGTTGAAGAAAGTAATAAGAAAGATCAACAAGTTTGGAAGAACTTTCTGAGTGTCGACACACTGTAAGAAAGTAAGTAAAGATCATAGGAATTGCAGCTTCGTAATAACCACCTGTGGCCAAAACATAACATGGATAGCAAAGAGAATAGATAAGTAGTGGAATTCTGTGTGAGCTCATACTCTGATGGTTCCATTCTCTGATTCTGTGTAAAATATAGATGAACTTTTGGGTAGAAAGAAATATAACAATAAAAGCGGCTGGAAGGAAGTGTCGAGGAGGAAATGTCATGCATCCGTTGAAACTCGCTCATTGTCAGTCATGCTCACCTTTTTTTACTCTGCATCCGCTCTCTCATCAATAATGGTCATTTTTTGTCACGTAAATTCCATAAACGCCCAGACTCCTTTAAATCTCCTTCCATCCATCCATCCATGCAAATATTCAAAATATTCATCCACTCGTGAAATTCCCCGTTGCAAAATTGCAATCCATCCTGAAGAATGCAAACGGGTGCAAATAATAAATGCTAAACCTATCATCCTTTTTCATTCATTGTGTGTGTGTGTACGAATATTATTTTATAAAGTAGTCTCATACGTTACTATTTGATCATTTAAAGTAACAAGCAAGCTTATAATCATATGTTTACAGGCAATAAAGCTTTGAAAGATTTTTATTCGTTAGTGCAACCGTCCAAATAAAATGCACTCAACTGCAGAATTGATGATCATACGAGATCAATTTATTAGTGATCGTAAATATTAAAGGATTGAAAACTCTTCGGAAAATAGAATGAAAGGGAATAAATGACTGATCCAAAATGTTCAACCCAATCCTCCTTGTTCCAAATGCCTTTTTATGAAATACTTTTTTTATCAAAGAAAGTTTTATTTTTATGAGCTTTAAGGAAGTTTGAATGCTAGCTAATAACATTCAGACATAATGCAGGTGTTTCTCCAAGTTTTCTCTGTACACATAAACTTTTAACTCCTAAAAATGTTCAAAACATAAAAACGACAACGCAAAAACTGCCACAATTCAACAACTACGAGTTAACAATTTAAAATTGCATTTGGCTATTTTTAAATTCTTCATTCATAAACTTATCAAGTGACGGAAAGTTTTAGACACAAACGAGATCATATTTATGAGGTAAACAAAACTTTCATGAAGTGAGAATTTTAATGAACTCAGGAAACTTGAGAAAAGTTAGTTTTACGTCAACAGCTAACTCAACCTTGGATAATCTTGTCTTGAGGAAGTTATTTCTAAAGTTTTAAACACAAAACTTTGCAAACAAAAATGTATTGTTTAAGAAAGTTTATAAAATTTTAACCACATAGATTTTATCTCTTAACATAAATAATAATAAAGAAAGTGTAATACCAACATTAACGGATTTGCAGGCATTGCAGATACTCGTAATGTCTTTTCAATTCATGACTTGGTATTCGCCCATACTCGTACTGTCGTTAAGAAGCTCTAAAATTCTAAATAATTCCAATTAAAAATATCACAAAGAATTAACTAGTATAAAATATGCAGCAAATGTTGAGTTTACCAATTTATGTGCAGATCATGTATTGCTGGCTATATTTGCAATACTGCTGAGATTTTCTCTTTTCACACCTTCTTTTACCTATTCATATTGTAAGAAGCTTACTTTGTAACTTTTTACTCTACGTATCGAATTTAGACTTTCACCGAGTAATGTACCTTACAAACCTGCACTTATCGGGTTGACTATTGTGTAGGCTGCGGAGAATTTGCAAAAAAAATATATCATCTCTGCTGATTACTTACTGATAGTGTGATCTAATACTATTTCCTAGGCATCAGTCGGTAGGTCTTTTTACCACCTTAGGTTAACCATATAAAAAGGAAGTTATCTGACGGTTTTGTATTCCTATTCTAGCTAGCTAGACAAAAAGAAAGTTGTGACAGCTGACAGATTCACAGTGCGAGTGGACATATTATTAAACCCAAAAAACAGGCTAACAATAACAATCTCGTTTTTTAAAACAATCAACCTTGACTATGTATTTGCAGTCGTTTTACATTTTACTATTTATTGTTTTCAACATCATTAATAATTACACCACGCAGGATGTTATAAGAATGATTCAAATACTGTCAACAACGGTAAATTTAATAAAGTTGGAGGTTCTTTTAGTGCCTGTGCCACAGACCGGAAGCCAACAACTGGCAATACTTTAGAGAGTTTATAATGGTTATAGACCTCGTAATGTTTTATTTCCTGAGATGAAAGTGATGAAACACCGTTTTCTTCCTTTCCCCCAATAAATCTGGAATACAACTTTACCTTAGTAGCTTTTAGTAAAAGGAGAAACATAATCCACACACACTCAGATGAAATTGATGTTTACTGAGGCCCCAGGCTGATGAAAGAAAGTAGAAATGCTCAACTCTCTGTCAGCTTCGTGTGGACTTGCTTGTGAATTACAAAGTGAATGGGAGTCTGCTATTAGTGGAGAGTAATCCTATTCTTAATTTCAAAGTACAAAGAGGATTAAAATTTAAGAACTTAATAGTTAATTGGAGTGAGAAGCGTGAAGTCAAAGGCTTTGTTGTTGTGTGGACTAATTCCCCCATTGGGTATTAAATTCCCTTGATGAGGTTTCGAGGATATTGGATCATGAATACTTGGCTTCCTTTACTAAATGTCCATCAGCTTCCCTAAAACCGGAAGTCTTACTTACAATAGGTTTCAAATCCACTTAGCAATATAGTTATGCTTCTTCTCGCTTGTTTTCATAAATTTATGTTTGCTCTGCTATGAAATAATATGGAAAAATTAAAAGCGGATTTATTAGTTACTATGAAATTATAACATTTTACCTCTAAAAGCTAACTCTAAATGCAAATGTTCTAATTTTCAAACTGCAAGGAATTTAAAAAATTTTCCAAGTAAATTTTGTAACAATATTATTCTACATTATTGAAAATTGTATGCAAGCTACGTTTTATAACAATCAGATCGGAAATATGCATTTGGAGTTAGCTGTAGCGATTGCAGGTTATCAAAATAAAATGAAATCACAAAAAACTAGCTTCTCATTGACTTCTTTTATCATTGATAATTTTAAATTAAACATGTCACATGAAGAACTTCCAACAGTAGTTCAGCTGGATAAAATAAATCAATTAAAATGACAATTAAGTATTACGTTTAGAAACTGAAGATTTTATTAATCCTTTATCAAATAAGAACAATAAACATATGATCAATAACTATCGTCGTGTAGGCCACAAGAGCCTTAAAAACGGATAATATAACGTCAAGTGCAGAAGTCACGATTTAAAATATTTGCGAAACAATAAGCGAAAAAAATCCGTTAGATATAACAGCAGTATTTCTGGCAGGCTTCTTGTCAATAAAGACGATTTAGTAATTTAAATTAGTCGGGGAAAGGAAATCCTGCGTCTATACAATACGACGATGCCAATTGTACATCACCAGAAGCTTGGCTGGAGGAATCTATACTACTTCCAGAACTTAAGTCATCACAACTTCCAAGACCTTGACTCTGACAACCTCCTGCAAAAATTAATTTTTTAATTTAAAAATACACCAGAAAAAGTATTATGTACGATAGTACGGTATTATCTAATGATTGAGTGGTACCGGTTTCTCTTGGGTTCAATTCCAACATTGCTTCTGCTATATTCTCCTTTATAAGTAAATCATTATGTATCATTGCTGCATCCGAGTGGCAATATGGATCGCCAAGTCGAGGTGACTGTTCCAAACTGCCTAAAATGCAAACATTGCATATATTATTAGTAAAGTTTCACCATATTAAATATTACGACTCAGCCCTTAGAAATTAAAAGTAAGTGACAAAATTTCAAACAAGATACAAAAAGTAGGCTGGGGTGTTTTCAGCACAAAAATAAACGTAAAGATCATATTACAAAATAACACAAATAATGAACATAATTTAGGCAACTTACTCCCAGAACTATCCTCGATTACGAAAGGCAGTAACGAAGAATACACAGGCATATTAACAGGGTTGGATCTTGCGGGACGATTGGTCACATTTACTTCAACCGTTTCGATATCATGAATACCCGTCTTTGGTGTTCCGGGAAGCCTTAGTAAAAAAAAATTCTTTGTTTTTTTCATGAAAACGGACTAATGGTAATTCATCGTGAGTTCGTGAGATTGTCCTATTCAATTTCTCATTTGGCTTCATAAAGATGCGAGTAATAAGGTTAGCAATAACGATGGAGGTATTTGAAAATTTGTTTTTAGTTATTAAAAAATTTGAAAATTTCTGACCTAACGTACCTCACTGTTTTAAAATTTAAATTGTAGCAAGGAATAATGCATCTTTCCAAATAAAATATAAAATTGGCATTTACAAATTAGAAATATTAATGTTGAGCAAATTAAAACTTACGATGACGGGTTGAAAACCTTGAAGGTAAACTGCGGACCCATCCACAATCTTCGATGGGGACCATGATGAGTTGTAATTTCTACCTGAGATAACCACCGCTCGTCAATATTTTCATCCCCTTCAGAAGCTTTCGCCGTCTTTGATCCAACATGGAGTTCGCTTCCAGCGGTTAGAGATATGAGAACATTATTGGGTTGAAGGGGAAGTTGAAGCTCTTTAATGAATGATGGTTTTATTATAGTCCACTGAACTTTTGCATGCACTGTCAATTCCATTGCTGTATCGTCCGAAACCTTCCCGTGCATACTTCGAGGAAGCGAATCTGAAAAAAAGTATAACCCAATCTATTAAGTAATATATTAAGTATTGATGTAACATTATGTAACTTTTTCACACTATATAAATATACATATTTACATGCTTTAGAATGACAAATTCCTCTGGAAGGAACTATTAACAAATTGAATTTATAAAAGCAACATTGATTTTATTACCCTATTAAAAAGCTACTGATGTTTAGAGTTCTCATATTGTTCTATTTTGAGTAGGTAAGTGATTACACCCACGCCCTTTCCAATAGACTATGAAAGTCGAATTAGGGAACCTCCATCCTACTCCTAGTGATTACATTACCTCTGACGTAGGTTGTAGAGTACAAATAAAACAGGAAGAGAATCATTCTCAATCTCAAACACACGGATGGAAAACACTTAACCATAAAATTCAAAGAAAAGATTAGGAAATGTATATTACCTGCAGAAGGTCTCGGATCCAATGAGTACTCGATCAGATTTCCGTAGCAAGTCATCACAAAAAGAGAATCGACTGCAGCTTTCTTTCGCTTATCGCATGAAGCCACAATAGCAGGGTTAAAGATGGGTTGGCTTCTTGACTCCCCGAATGCAGAGACAACAATAGCCCTTTCATCTTGGAGGAAAGTTTTAGCCTTAGTTACTGGAGGCGAACTTCTTGGCGATGAAGAAGATGAGACACCAGATATATCTTGACGCAATTGTGCCATAGGGGCAATTGTGATAGGATGAGGAAATGGTGGTGGGGTTGAGAATGAATTCGACGGCTGTGACAAATCAACAGGCTTAACCCCTGGAATTGTGGTACTTGGAGGGTTGCTTCCAAAAGAAGCTACAGGACTGTGTCTCCCCGACGCTACGGCATCATCTAATCCTGCAGTCCTGTGAAATCGACTAAGTCGATTCACAACTTTATGAGAGGTGTGGGTCCTAGCACTGATAGTACCTCCATACGGGGTGATAGGGAAGACATGGGTGGTGCCACGGAGAGTACTCACCGCAACCCATCGGGAATCAGGAGCAAATGATATATTCTGTACTTTAGCCATTGTGTCGCCTCTGTGAAGAACGTACAAGTGTTGAACGGTTCCCAATGCAGAGCTAAGCGGATGGGGATGGATTCGAAAGACGTTAAAGTCATGACCTTGTTTGTCAGCGGTAACCAAGATCATTCCTGATGGATCGAAGCTCATGGCAGTAACAGGATAGTGTCGGTGGGCAACGAAGTGAGCGATGACTGGAGCATGCATTGCAGAATTTCCAGTCGAAGTATCGCTCAAACAAAATTCACCAGGCTTGAGGTCAGCCAGATTTATTATGGTAACGATGCCAGGTTCAGATGTTGTATTTTCATTTTTTCCAGGCATTCGATGACCTGTAAAACTGCTGGCAACAGTTTCACCTAAGCCTTTCAAACCCTTTGTAAGACTCTTTGCCGCATAAAGCATTGATGCTGTGTATGATAACGTTACAGCTGTTTCCACTCCCCCTCCAGACTGGTATCTTGGAAAAACTCTGCGATCCGTGTAAGCCAGCCAGTTAGGTCCTAGAGCGATTGGGTTGTGCGAGGGTGTGGTTGTGTTCATTATTCCAAGTTGGGTTATTGTAATTTTTATTTGAAATGTACATGGGTCTATTAACGTTATCTTGTCCAGGAAAGAGACAACAATAGCCAATGGGTTCACCGCAACGTCCAGCACAGCTTGTACAAAAGAATGAACTTTCACGGCCTGTCCTGTCTTAAGGGACATGAAAGACACATTGTTTGAAGTACTTGTCCCATCACATACCACAGCGATTGGTCTTGAGCTTCGATTTTGATCTCCTTCTTCATTGTCAGGAGTTGGCAGTAATTGGAAAATCTTGACGGATGGTTTCTTCCAGGAAAGAATTTCATTTGCTTCTCCATTCACATTTATAGCCCACATTTGAACACCACAAGCATACCCAACTGTTAGAAGTAATGGAGAAGAGTGAGTCGACTCTGGAACGCATTGTACTTTATTTGACCATTTGAAGTCGCTGTGTTTGTACGACTCAAACCTTGCCCAATTTACAGTACCGTCCGTATCTTCACCGTGACCGTAAGGCTGAAACATGAATTTAAAAATCTTTTATAATGTTAAAATAAAATTATTGATAGTGAAACAATACACAAGAGAATAGGAATATGCCAAGAATCAAACTACTGTTGCAACTTGCAACCCGTACATAAATGCAAATATTATTATAATGATAAAATGGACAAAGGATTGTTTTACATTTTAAACAAACTTTCTCCATTGTTTTAACAATAAATAACGGGTTATTATATTATATTATAGTTCTCATTTCGCATGTTAAATTTCTGTTGCATATTGTCATGAATTATTTTTTCTCAAGTTACTCATCACGTTAAAAAAAAGTTTTCGATCGTTTTGAAACGTTGCGTTTGTTCACATAATAAACAATTCTCTATGCTGCCAAAATGAATGTTATGACATGATAAAATGATATTAGGTTTATTATGCAACGTTTCATTAAAACGCATAGAAGGAAAAATATTTGGATTGATTGCAACCTAAGATTTTCAAGAGATCAAGACCCAATATAATCAGATGTTAACGCTTAATGGTAAAATAAGATCAATAACAGTTTATAGAGTAAACATCTTATCTAAATTAATTTTTTGATCAGTACCTGAGGGGTTAGTCCAACTTCATTGATTAGGCCAGCAACACTTTCCATAAATGTTTTCTCAGAGACAGCCTGAGGTCTTACAGTGTGTCCAGGCACCTTATTAATACCCCCTTTTCTTAGACTATCTGCAGACATCTTAACCTCGGAAAATGAACACTTTCTATCACCAGAACCTTTCTGTCGTCAATACTTCTACCAACTGAAGAAAGTTCTCAATTCCCAACCTTTAGGTTGGCTATAATTGAAGAAGATTTTGATAGGAATCGGATGTAACCCTCGATTTAGATAAGGAAAGACACACACTGGGGATCACAATCAAATGTCCCATTCCAGCTGCATCTATTTATCTTTTAATATATTTCCTGCTGACTAAAATCTATCCTAAGCTAAATTTAGTGCTTATTTTACTTATTAATTATTATAAATTATTTGTGCAAATTGGACTTTGAATTAAGAGAATTTAAATGTAATTGATTCTAAATGAGTAAAAGGCTACTGCGAAAATCAAGGCTACTGAAAATGTCTTAAATAAGGTACTAAAAGACTAAAATGTCTTATTATTACTTTTATTGTTGCTAACAAGTTCTATACGTTCTATTCTATTAAATGAGAATCCAGCAGTCAATAAAATATTTTTTCTGCTGACTCTGGACTCTAAATAAATCAACAATACGTCATTAATGATAACGACGCAGTTCAACAAACGTGACAAAATTTTATCAGTATTCCATTCACCCTGGATATTTTACTTAACTATTATTTTTTCAATAGGGTCATTATATAGCATAGTATTCCAAAAATTGCTACTGTCACTGCTATTTAACAAAAACAACACGCTTTAGAACAACCAGGCTTGCATCATGATGGGACAAAGGAAAACACCCGTCGTTCTAAAGTAAAGTAAAAATTCACTTGGTGAGGAGAAACAATGAAAATGTCTTTTCTATATCCTTTTATAATAATGTGATACTAAAGCTATTTGTCAATGCACTATTAATCAGACAATTAACAGTTTGGTCTTAACTGTTTAATACTTTTCTGGACCATATGACATTCCGAATTGCTTACTCTTCTTATTGCTTTGCTTTGCCTAAAGTTATTGTTATTACTTGCTAAAATATAAAGAAAAACTCTTTCCTTTTCAACTTGTAAGATACTCTGTTGAACTGTTCAGCAGAAAGATGTATATTCTAATGTTTTAACACTTTTAGTCTACTTAGTTCATATAACACCCTTGGATTTGACTTCGATCGAGTAGTATTTACAGAAATGTTTTCATGACATTGATCTCCCTACTGAACAGATGACCGAGGTCTATATGCTAAAAAAGGTTCAATTCAATACACTATGCCTTGTTTAGTGATGATGATTATATTACAAGGAAGGGTTATTTTACTTGGATTCTGTGTTGCCAAGTTAGTGTTACGATTTATACAGGAGGAGTTCTCTGTCAGACGCAATTTACTTTTTTCATGGATTTTGTGGGGAATACTGAAAGAATTTGTCTAGGAGTAAAGGTAAATGTATCATGATTATTATGTTGGTCTCATTAAAATATTCTATAATGAGCTTAGTATGTATTTATAATTTTACTTGGGTAATTAATATTTCAGTACATATATTTTCTCCACCCTGTGTTTTGTGATGTCCCATGTAATTTGCATGCAAAGCAAATTCCTTGCTTTGTGAATACTTTCAATTGAAGCTGTTGTATTTACCC
>JAQFZZ010000505.1:0-17522 GCA_034696405.1 Isotoma caerulea
TTTTCCATTTTCTTATTTCTATCTACGAGTTCTTTCTGACTATCTGTTAGCAGTTTATAATGTTCCCTTTCAGTTTGTTTTTGTTTCATGACTCCTACACGACGATCTATTACTTTATCAGGGTAACCATTGTTTACTAGAACCTTTTTTATATGCAAAATTTCCTCGACTAAACTCTCCTCGTCGCAAATCCTAAGAGCCCTACTAACTAAAGAATCTACAACAGAAATTTTATGTGAATGATGATGGAATGAATTAAAATTCAAAAAAAATTAAATTTAAAATTAAAAAATTAAATTAAAATTTAAAAAATTTGAACTTTTTTATAAGATTTGAACTTTTTGAGAATATTTGAACTTTTTGAGAATATTTGAACTTTATGAGAATGTTTAAACTTTTTGAGAGAATTTGAAGTTATTGAGAAATTGAGCTTTTTGAGAAATTGAACTTGTTGAGAAAATTTGAACTTTTTGAGAATATTTGAACTTTATGAGAAAATTTGAACTTTTTTATAAGATTTAAAGTTTTTGAGAAAATGTGAATTTTTTGAGAAAATTTGAACGTTTTGAGAAAATTTGAACTTTTTGAGAAATTGAGCTTTTTGAGAAATTGAGCTTTTCGAGAAATTGAACTTTTTGAGAAAATTTGAACTTTTTTATAAGATTTGAACTTTTTGAGAATATTTGAACTTTTTGAGAATATTTGAACTTTTTGAGAATATTTAAAGTTTTTGAGAAAATTTGAACTTTTTGAGAAATTGATCTTTTTTAGAAAATTTAAATGTTTTGAAAAAATCTAACTATCCGAGTTATAATGCCAATTAGTCACATTTATTATACCAATTATTCTCAGATTCACATAAGAGTAACTTTCTTTTTTAATAATACATATATTTAAACTATAATGCCAGAAAAGCCGGGACTTCTAACTAACCTAGGGGCTAAACCCCGAAAAACCCGATTTTCCGGTTATTAACTCATAAATTCGGAGTCGAGCCTAATGCCCGATCCGAAATTATTACCCCGAGTGACAAGGTTTTAGTCTACAATGATTAAGGAGAGGTTGCTAAAAGCTAACTGATTATTTTTTCCCTTCTCTATTGCTAAATTCTTCTTTCTCGATTTCCGAAAACGGAAGTGATAAGTATTCGCATTCTTGGATGGAAGATGCCAATACTTACACTTAAGCAATTGTTCAACTTTCGCTACTTAATTATCCATTCACATAGCTCTAAAAAAGTATCGTCAGATTTCCATTGTGAATTAAACTTTTGAAACTATTCGGGGCTATTTGAAACCATTTGGACATATAAGCCCATTTTTCACCATTGGGTGTGTGGTTAAGGTACTGGGGGACATTGTTTTATGTTAAAACCTATTGCCCTGTGTCAGTGTATCCTTAAACCCATAGTTAAATTTTGCCCCATTGGGGGTGTGGTCAAGCTGCTGGTGGTCATTGTTTTATTTAAAAACCTATTGCCCTAGGTCAGTGTGTCATTTAAATCCATAATGTCATTTTTCCCTTTGGGGATATGGTTGTTTTTGGGGGTCAGTTAGGGTTTTTTTGGTTTTCTGTCACCCCTGTTCATCACAAAAAGCATGTCGTGGTGGAGAAGCAATATCAAAAACAAATTCACTTTCATTGGATCTTTAACATTGGGTCAAAAATTTGACCTTTTTGTTGTGAACTTGAGGGTGGTTCTATAGAGTCCATCTACGAACTCATCTAATCTATGAGGGTCTAAAATATGTGTACCGAACTTCAAGACGCTAAGTCAAACCGTTCGGGAGTTGTCACAATAACAGACAGCTGGACGGACGGATGGACAGACAGCTGGACGGACGGATGGACAGACAGAGCTTTTCCATAAAGTAGCTATTCCTACTTTATAACAACATATAAAATACGTGAAATACCAAATTTTCTTTCAGGTTTCAGTCTGTCTAGAACCGCGGCACAAGCTCGTGTGTATGGACACTTAAGTGCTGCTGAGTTGGAAATAAGGCCCGACTCTCCGGTTGTAAAACATTACTGGACACCTAATGTTACGTCTATGGAATATGGAAAGCATTGGCACAATTGGGTGTATTGCCCAGATGATTCTTCTATATTTTCGATGAAGAATACCCGTTTTTCCTGGAAAATGTTAGTCATAAGCATTTTACGCCAATACAGTATCAAGTCCCTTACACATAACATGCCCTAATGTATTAAAAATCACCGAAAAAACATGACATTTATAAAAGTTTACTGTCAAGAACAATCACTGTAAATACATAGGTTAAGGCCAATATTTGGTTCCCACAATAATTCGAGTTTGTAAAGAGTTACGATTTCCAAACTTCACATTATTATAGAATAGAATATAAACTTTCACATGAAATTGGTTTTGATTGCCCATATTGCCTTCTTAGGGCTTTAGTGAGGTCTCAAGTTAAATAGTTTTGCACGTGCTGAGATAGGGATCACATTTCATTTATTCATATCAAGAGTATGCATAGGTTTACTATAAAGTAATTTTCATTTCCGGTTAGCTCTATCTTTCCTGAATATTTTGAAAAAGGTTTTTATTGCCCATATTGCTTTGTTTAGTCATGAAAAAAGGTTTTATGAGACATATTAGTCATTTCTATAGGTTTTTGGACATAAAATGCACAAAATGACAGGTACGGGTCTCCCGAGAGCTAAGTTACTATAGGTGCAACGTTAAAGTCGCTTACTCCGATGGAAGTTAATTGCTTAAATAAGTATTAAAAAAGGTAAAAAGTTAACTTACAATTTGCGTTGAATTATTTAACCGTTTACAATCTTTACTTTAAATTCATTTCCGGTTGCTGTTATTGTTTAAAAATTAAGATTCCGATTTGTCTTGATTTTTTAATTAGTATTTTGTTAAATGGCTCCACACTCTAAAGTGTAAATTTCTGTCCATTCTGTCTGCTGTAATTGTTTTACTAGAATTTTTTCAAATGTCAGAAAAAATGGAATAGGACAACCAAGGTTCTTACCATTATATCGAGCTTACACGGGGAATTACTCAAACAAACTTGATAGTAATCAATTAATATGCAAGAAATGCAACCTCAAAGTTCTAAATGCAGCAGAAACAAATCACGAATTAAAATCTCATAATACTAATTCACAAATGCTGGATTCAACTTCAGGAAATCCTTCAATCCATTTGCAGTCAGTACACTACATCTCTTAAGTATGATTACTATTCAATGTATATAAAATAAAAAAATGCATACATTTTTTAATTCATTCCCATGAAAGCCAGACAACTTTATCGGTGGCCACAACAAGCATTGATAAGGCATTCATCATTGACTTGGTAATTTTTTGCCTGAACTTGACTATTCTTATCAAACTAACCCAGATAATATTTATTTTAACACAAAAAACTTTGTTGCATTTAGAAAGACCCCGTGACCCTGGAGATTGTTGTGGGAACCACAACAGACACCGTGACCTGGACTCAAACTGTTTGTAGTGCAGTGCAGGGGAATCCTTTTCAATCAATGACACCCACAGTAAGTATATGAAAAAAATTATATGCATTTTACTTATATTAAATGATTAATATTAACATAGATGGATCATTATTCAACAAGTACAAAACCGGCCCCTCTCAAAAAAATCATTTGACAAGGTACCCCCAATTTTTTTTAAAATAGCATCAAATATATGAATATATGCAATTTATTAATGTAGGAAACTGAGCAGCGACTGAATCGCCTATATGTTGACCCTACGCTAGATGAAAAAGTTGGCCAAGGTACCAAAGCGACTTGGAATGTTCCAGCCATTCGACCCTATAGGTAGAGGTTTAATGGGACTCCAAAGTCCATCTATTGTGGCTTACTTATTAAAAAAGGAAGTATAGCGTACCTTAGAAATTAGGCCAAACTTATAATATAAATACTAAATCATTTGCTCAATCAAGTATCATTCAATTTAATAAACTCAAAAAGAATCGTTTCTTTATCTACAAATACATATCTACAAAATGCACGCAAATACTTACACCGGAGACCAGGGTAAGTTTTTCAATCCGTTCTAATTTGATTTAAAAATAAATTTGTGGGTATTACAATATTTGTTTATGTTAATTTCAGTGGGAGACATTTCATCCACTACATCGGACTTGGACTTGATACTGGATGACTTTCCCATCAATGAGATCGTTCTTACTTCCGATTCGGAAGAAGAAACCAAAATATGGAGGATGATGACGTGGAATTCCTGGGGGAATTCCCGAGACAATCACCCACCATCTCGGAAATTCTATCAAGGGTGAGGACGGAAAACGAGGAGCTCGTGAATGAAAACATCGAGCTCCGGACGGACCGGTCCCGGCTCGCTTATGCGTTGGATCTTCACATAGATCTCAACGCATCCCTTCAAAGGGAACTAGAAACGTAAGCGTCTCATTCAAATAACACTCTATAATGAATGTATAAAATTTGCCAAAATTAATAACTAAATTTATTCTTTTTTATACTTACAGATTATGGGGGTCTTTAAGCGTCGTACAAGACGCTTCGCAGCGGAGAATTTCCGAGCTTATTGCAGGAGAGCTGGAGCTCGAAGACGTACATCGGGACCTGGCCAACGGGCGTCTGGAGGCGCAAACTCTGGAGGAGTTCTTATTGGCATACATCGCTGGCCTCACGTTCTGCATTCAGAACACAGGTCAACAAAATTATTTGTTTTAAGGTTTTCAATAATTTAGTAAAATTTTAATTTTCAAATTAATTATGATGAAATGTGAAATATGATGCTAAATATGATGATAATTAAAAAAATGTTTAATTTTTAATTTTTTTGTTTAAAAATCTATCTTAAAAAGTTAATAAAATTCATTTTTTTTAAATCAAACAAATTGCTCATATACGTAGCTAGATAATATCTTGCATATTTATTATCTACTAATTTTGGCAGTTCAAAATAGACACAACAGTCATACGAAAATTTAACATACCTATTATTTTAATTTATCATCATCATTTAGTTATCATTCTAAATAGAAAATGGGCCCGGAAACATTAAATGTGTTGAAATAAAGAATATATTTAGTTCATGATGATAGTTTTAGTTTAATGAACTTTATGGAATTCTAGTAGTGATGATAATGCTGATGCTGATCCAGCATAAAGGTAGATCATGAGATGATCAAAGTCTCTATTTTGTGACAGGATGTTATCATTTCTTATATCTAAGTATATCTGCATGATGAATCTTGTCCATTAGATAATATAACTAATTACATATTAATATTATGACTTTCATATAAATTGGAGTTAAGATGAATAAAGATACTAGTCTAATTGTAAAGTTTCATTAACTCATTTTTACAACAAAATGCATTCTTTTTAATTAAAATATTCATTTTAATGAAAATAAAAATTTTTTGGGAGAACTGAGATTTTATGAAATTTTTTTATTGCAAATCTAGGTTGGAATTTTTATTCCAAATACTTTTTCATTGGTCATGCAGCTCAAAAATAGTTTTTGATTTTTTACAAAATGAAATGAGAAAACGTTTTTAAAGTGTGACTTTATGCCAAACATGCCTTTTCCACTCTCTTTTATATTTTCTCTACAAAGTAAACTTTATTTAAAAATGAGCATTTCTACTCTGAGGAGCTCCTCCCTATTAAGTCATGATAAAATGATTGATAATTAAATTACATCCAGGGTTTAACTGAATGGTATTTTTATTTAAACTAAATCAAAAATTTATTTTTATGACTTTTGTATTTTTTTAAATAATATTTTAAAATAATATATTTAAATAATATTTTTAAATAATATATATTTTTAAATAATATGCACATTTCGCCATTTCTGAAAACCCTGGTCTGCGCTCTATTGTAAGTCATGCAAGTGTGTATGAAAAGATAAGAAAATCAACTGCTATATGCAAATAACTGAAACTAAATACACCATTGTATTTTTTTATCCGACAGTGTCGGTTTTTTATTGATTTTTTTTAACTTTTTTTAAAAAATTACAAAGTTTTTTAACAAGTTTCTTTGTTGAGCTGAATGAAAACTCTTTGAGATATTGAATGAATTTTTTAGCAATACCCAGGCTAAGACTCATGCTTCTTCCTAACCAATCTAGATAAAGCCCTGATGATTGATTATTGTTACTACGGGGCTCCCAAATAACAATGGGATAAATGGATTCATCAGAGACGACGAGGCGTAGACCCAATCTACCCGACTTTATGAAATCGGTCACGTCGGGTGAAAAGAACATTGCATCCTTCCTGTCGTGGAGATACTTATTTTTGGGATTCTCAATGATGGATAATCGGTCGCCCGGGGTCCGTTTATAAATTTCTTGGAGTTGTATTTCGATGATCCGAATTAAATCGCCAAGCTCTCCTCCATTCATTTTTAAATGAGTAACTTTTCGATTTTGTTGTAATGAAGACTGATAAGGGTTGACTTTACACCAATGAATGTACCAGCTGCATTTATCGTCATTAAACCAGGGTCTCATGAGTATTAATCTACATCGCCGGGTGAGCCTCGAATCTCCGTAAAACGAAACTGTTCGTTTCGGTGGTATATCTTCGTCTTCAGTCTTGTACGAATTTAATAAGTCTTCAAAGGTCATAGGGGTGCGTGTGCTAAAGGTTCTTTCAGCGGGTTTGCCAAACTGTTCCTTCATCTGCCGGGAGGCTGATACATAAGGATCCTCTGCTCGAGGTATTTCAATTTCCGGCTGGACAGGAGTCACTGGTTCGTAGAAAAAAGAGTCTAGTGGATGGCCATTTAGATTGCTGAGTTCGAGAATTTCGTCAAAATTAATGTCGTCAAATTGTTGTTGGGATGATTCCATAGAGATAAATCGTTTTCCAGATGTTAAATCAACTGGTCCAAGTGAGAGGTCAGCGCAATGTTAAGAGGTTTGGTTTATAATTAAGAAATTACTGGGATTGGATCCCCATGTAGATAAATTTTGACCTGGCGTCCCAAAACGATTACTCGGGATAGTTTGCAATTTTTGTAAGGACAGATTGATCAAAATTTTCATCGTCAATTGGGTGGGGTATCTGCTGTATTTGAAAATGAAAAGTGGTTCGTTGCAACGAATTGCTCTTTATATTCAAATACAGCAGGTACTACACCCATTGGTGGTGAGGATTTGGACCATTTGTTCCTGCAAAAAGGGCAGATTCATAACGAGTAATCACTTTTTTGTGCCCCAATATTTTTAAATTTCTTTTTCTCAAATTTGAAAGGCAAAACACTACTTCTCAAGAAGATTTGTGAGCTGTACAAACAAAACAACAAGAAATTTTAGGTGTGCGCAGCGTATGGAAGTGCGGCTTCAAATCTCAGGAGCTACGGTGCAACTACTCTGCACAGTCTATTTTCAATTCCTTTATATAAAAGGGTAGATTTGAAAAATTGGCCAAAATTTTAATTCAAATGTTATTCTCAACTGGAAATTTTACAATTGTGAAATGATTATGATTGCGGAGCTCAGTCTGCTCGGTGCAGATATGCTAGCTTGTGTAGACAGAGTGCTTCGTGTTGCCCTGGAAACGGACGAGGAGTAGGGTGGAATGTCAGTTCGTTTTGTAAAACTGGCATTATGCTCTTCATAATTTCAAGACCGTTTTTTATTTAAGTTAACAAATAAGGCAGCAAAACGATCCCGACTATGCACAATTTTTGGACAGACTTAGGAGAAAACAGCTACTTTCCAGCGACATTGAAAAAATTAAACAGCCGCAGACAGTGTGTTTTATCAAACGAAGAACGGGCAAGATTTCACGACTATCCCCGCATCTATCCACGCAATTTGTTTGGTCGTGAATCTAATCGTATAAGAGTTTCGCAGATTGACGCCTTCGTGGTTTTACTGCGACCTATCCAATTCATAAATAGCCCTGAGGTCATGTGCGAACAGGATATTGTACCCATTTCAAATTCATGCAAAATCAAATTAACAACCAATCTGGATCTTTCAGCGCAACTGTGCAATGGGGAAGTTAGAGAAGTCAAGGGAATTGTGTTTGATCCTAGCGATCCAGATGCAAAAATACCCGCAGTCATTTTATGCAAATTCAAACAGACAAGCGCCAAAACTATTGACGGACTATTACCTATACCAGCAATTACTTCATATTTTCTCTACGCATCAACTGGAAAGTATTACAAGACAAGAAACATTGCTCTAGCGATTAATTACGCTATGAGCATTCATGGATCACGCAAGCATCTATCTTGATATACGAGAGTTTTTTTCTCAAGCTTCGTATGTTTCACTCTCAAGAGTTGGTGGGTGGGATCGCTTACAAATCCTTGATGAACGGGTTACTGATTTCCATTTCAAACACCATTCTTTTTTTCGAGATTTCACAGCGCTGCAGGCAGAGTTTTAGCGACAAGGATTATACGAAAAGGTTTTTGGTGGGACCGAAAATGAATATAAAATAGACAAGCGGCAACCCGGGTTCGTCAAAACATCAGATTGCTTAGGATTGGACGTGAAACCTCTAAATGTTACTGAACGGTATTTGCCAGTGACTTTAAATACTTACATAAAGTGTGAAAAAATGATGAAACTGAAATAAAAGGAAACAATTTTTGAAAAGGAAAATTCGAAAGGATGGAAATTTCGAAAAAATCTTTCAACGGAGTGTAGAGATTTGAAATGAAAATTTGTGCCCTTTGTTCTCCGTTGTTCCTTGAAAAAGGAAATTGAGTTTTACTCTCCTTTTTTACGTTTAATCCTAGATACATTAAGGATTCCGTTCTCGCATCTTCTGATTACATTGCTCTTAGCGTTACTGTATTGAATTCGGGGACAAATGGATTCAGATTGGAATCCATTAACCATATGCTGCTAAAAATCGCTTTATATAAACCAATTCGAGCTAGACGGTTTCATGAAACCCCTGTCGGACTACCAAAAAAATTTATCACCAATATAAAGACGATTGCTTTGCAATGTGCGTGCTAGCGTTTCTCAATAAACATAATTTAAGACTCCCGGGATTACCAGATTGAACCTATAGTGATATGACACGAAATGAAAGGTATCGACTTCGACGTTTGTCTCTTAAACCTAAGACTTACGTGCCATTTATGTCTCAAGTGAATTTTGACGGAGTTCTCGGGGACTTTGATTCCGAAAATGTAACAATTTTTGAAAAAAATAATCATAATTTATCAAAGTCGCTCTTTGCATACTCTCAAGGAAAAGACATTCATCCATTTCGCGTAACCAAGCAGATAAAGGAGAACCACATTGATATGCTAATTTTAAAGGGTGTAAAGGATGCAAATTTGATTGTAGTTTCGGGACAACCGATTGAATATAACTATCACTATGTTCTAGTGGACATTTGCAGTTTGGTTGGAAAAGACAATTTTTTGCGCAGCCAACTGTGTGGCTATTGTTTTATGCGTTTTCAAACATCTCTTGACAAGCATATGGAAATTTGTGCACTTTACAATGGATCAAATATTGAGTTTCCAAAGGAAGACCAGAATTCTTTTACAATATGGGGAGTGGTGGAAGATATTCCATTCAAGTTAATATTTACGTTCGAGTGGATAGCTACACCTACAAATGGAGTAAAAGAATTGAAACCCGCTGGATACAGTTAAGGTTTATAAGGGCCCAAAAACGGCATTCCAAATCAATTTCACAAATTTAATTATTACTTTGGGTTGGATAGCACAACAGACTTTTTGAAAAATGTTTTCCAACTCTCTGAGTATGTCACTCAACAAGTAAGATCAAACATTGTACCCGTGGACATGACATCAAACGATTGGAAGGATTTTGCACTATCTGTAAACTGTCAGTTTTGCAAGCTGGAGTTCTCACCTGATATACGCAGTCATTGAACATTGTCATATTTCTGGTAAGAACCGATTTCCTATTTACAAATTAATACATTTTCAGCAAAAAACTTTTAAAAAAAATTTCTTTATAGGAAAATACAGGAGGGCGTTATGCAGCGTGTGTAATTCAAAGTGTCGAATGTATTCAAACATGCTGTTGGTTGGATTTGACATTAATAACAGAGAATCAAGTTTCATTTTAAAGTCTCTAACCCATGAACAAATTAAAAAACCAACATTATTTTAAAAAGTGCAGAAGAAATTATTTCAATGAGTGTAATTGGATTAAGGTTTTATGATTTAAAAATTTTTTAAATGCGGATGGTTTTTATGATTTGATAAAACGACAGAGAAATAAACTTTACAACTAAAACTATAACCAAGTATCTTCAGGCAAATTAAAACCTATTTCAAAACGTTAAAACTCGTTTTAAAACTTAAAAACTTATTTGAAAGCTTTAATTAAAACCTATTTTCAAGCTTTAAAACATATTTTAAAGCTTTAAAGCTTATTTTAAAGCTTTTCAACGTATTTTGGGGCAATCTGAAACATTTTAGACCTTTGTGAGCTTTTTTGAATTTTTGACCTTCTTTGTCCTTTTTGTACTTTTTTGACCTTCTTTGTCCATTTTGTACTTTTTTGACCTTGTTGACCTTTTTTGACCTTTTTTGCAATTTTAAACTATTTGGGGCAACTTGAGAAATAAGTTGAGAAAAAAACTTTTTCTTACCTTCAACATTTTGACTTTCAGGTAAACCCCCCTTGGGAGTTGTCCGATTGACCCCATTTTTGTACTTAGCTAAGCATATGCCCCCTAAAACTTATATATCAAGTTTTAAGTCAATAGCTTGAACCGTTCGAAAGTTATCGACTTGACGGACTGACAGACGGACGGACGGACGGACAGACACCACTACCGTTCACAAAAAGTATCTGAAGATACTTAATAAAGTGACAATGTCTGATTTGCCTTCAACATTCCCAACGTTTTATACAATGTACAATCATGATTATCGTAGCGTTTACCTACAAGACAAGATTCAATTCCCTCACAAGGCTGTGTTTAGGTATGCCTGCAATTGAAGAATTTCAAGACGTAATTACTGGAGACGATTGTGATCCAGATGATTATTTAAGAGCCAACCAAGTTTTTTCAAACTACAATTGTTCCAACTTGCAAGATTTTAGCACACATTTAATTGTAAGCAAAATGTTGATAATGTGCGATGTTTCGGTAAATTTTGCGGATTATCTTATTCGAAATTTCCAATTGTCACCACTACATGCCTATTCTATCGGACAATATACTTTTGACGCTGGGTTAAGTAACAAATCAGAAACCTACGAGTATGTGAAAGACCTCGAAGTCTTGGCATTTATCAAGGATGGTGTCAGAAGTGGAGCGTCGCTTTCAAATACTCGTTTCACCTCTGCAAACTCGCCAGAATTAAAACATTTTGATAGAAATTATGAAAAACAGTCTCGGTGCATTGTAATTGACCAGACAAACCAATATCCCTCTCAAATGTTAAAAAACCTTGCTGTCGGCAATTACCGATTACTTTTACAGAATCTACCGGACAAAATGTCAACCTACTTTCCCTTTGTGGGTTTTATTACCTCAATAAATGTGACGAAGTATGCTGCTACTCTTGCAAAAATATTTAGCACTACTGGAAACCGGGAGATGATTGTTTTTTTGACCACGTCAGAGATTTCCCAAACTGTGTCCACGTGCTCCAAAATTATTCAATATTTGGCAAGTACATTAAGGAATATGCATTGGGGTAGTCTATTCTACAGATTTCGGCTCAGTTACAAAACACAAACAACATGAACAAGAAAAATATTTAAGATTGAGATGGCTTGGAGCCATTAGAAGATAGGATAAACCCATTTAATTATAATTGGCTAAAAGCATTGGGACAACCAGCAGGCAACATGGCAATGTCGGGGTTTAACTGTGAATCATACGGTAAAGCCATTAGTATACCGATTCATTTGGTCACTTGTCACAAATTGCTTATTGTGTAATATACTATTATAAAATATTGAAACTCGGCATAATGTATATAATACTTTACACAGTTGGTGTATTGAAAAAGAGCATTCTTTACACTATGGAATCAATCTCGAGGCTATCACACTATCACTACTTATTTAATTGATAAAAATACTTCACCTATACCGAATAGAAAATATACTTAACAATTTTTTTTTTGATTTTTAATGCAAGTTAGAGCTTACTAACACTATTTTACTGGGGTATACGGTATAAAACTATTTTTAAGACTGATTAGTTGCATTAAATTATAGTTTTTTGGTCACTTTGATTTTAGTCAATTTGATTTTGATCACTCAAACGTGGTTTTAAATTCTGGATTTCAAAAAATATTTTAAAAACATTTACAAATTATGCGAAAATTAAACTTTTACAAAATTCGTGAAAACTAACAATTCACAAAAATTCGCAAGTTAAAAGTTGACAAAAGTCGCAAAAATTCAAAACAAAAATTAAACATGTTGACAAAATTTCGCAAAAATTTTAAATCATTAAAAATTCGCAAAAATTAAATTCTGGAAAAAACTTGCAAATTCGCAAAAATTAAAAATTGCAGAAATTCGCAAAATTCGAAAAATCAAAAATTCGCAAAATTTGTAAAAATAGAAAATTAAAAAAATTAAAAAAATTAAAAAAATTCGCAAAAATCAAAAAATCGCAAAATCGGCGAAATTCGCAAAAATCAAAAAAATTGGCGAATTCGCAAAAATCAAAAATTCGCAAAATCAAAAAATTGACGAAATTCGCAAAAATAAAAAAATTGGCGAAATTCGCAAAAATCAAAAATTCAAAAAATTGGCGAAATTCACAAAAATCAAAAATTCGAAAAATTGGCGAAATTCGCAAAAATCAAAAATTCGCAAATTAAAAAAAATTGACAAAATTCGCAAAAATAAAAAAAATTGGCGAAATTCGCAAAAATCAAAAAATCGCAAAATTGACGAAATTCGCAAAAATAAAAAAATTGGCGAAATTCGCAAAAATCAAAAATTCAAAAAATTGGCGAAATTCGCAAAAATCAAAAATTCAAAAAATTGGCGAAATTCACAAAAATCAAAAATTCGAAAAATTGGCGAAATTCGCAAAAATCAAAAATTCGCAAATTAAAAAAAATTGACAAAATTCGCAAAAATAAAAAAAATTGGCGAAATTCGCAAAAATCAAAAAATCGCAAAATCGGCGAAATTCGCAAAAATCAAAAAAATTGGCGAATTCGCAAAAATCAAAAATTCGCAAAATCAAAAAATTGACGAAATTCGCAAAAATAAAAAAATTGGCGAAATTCGCAAAAATCAAAAATTCGAAAAATTCGCGAAATTCCCAAAAATCAAAAATTCGAAAAAGTGGCGAAATTCGCGCAAAATTTGAAAAATATAAGAAATTCGCAATAATCAAAAATTCGCGAAATTTGCAAAAATCAAAAATTTGTAACATTTAAAAAAAAAATCAAAAATTGGCGAAATTCGCTTCCGCTCTTTAATAAGCAATGTTTGTAATAAAATAGCGTATATTGCCTTAAAAATTGTTTGATATGCAATATCCAATATTCTCGATAATATAGCTTAATTATATTTACTATATCACTATATTGTATAACTTTAAAACTTAACCACAACAAACACGTCACAAATTGTTTTTACCTAATTTATTTTGAGACCAAAACTCACCCCTTTAATTCACACTTCACTCCTAAGCTCTGTACTATATGTTGCACTTTGTAACAAAATATAATATGAAATAAACATCTAAAAATAAAAAAACAAAAATGAACAACAGACTCGTGGAAAATAGAGTTAAATAAAGAGTCAAAGTTGGCCGTAAAAGGGTGAGATGGTGGTTGAAACCAGTTGCCGGGATTGGTACTCTATGGGGGTCTTATTCCGAGCACAAACACTTATTCCAGATCATTTCCATGTAATAAGTGTGGGTGAGCCACACCCACAAATCACAGGCGTCGATGACCCTGTGGTTTTTTTGGCATTCCCACATTCCAATGTGCCAAATTGAAACCTTTGGTGACCTTTAGAAATGTGCCTAGCTGTAACCAACACGTTTTTTCAAGGTAGGCATAAAATGTGCCGGAATTCCAAAAAATATCTACTACAGTCCTTTAAGACGAGAAGAAAGGACAATCGTTCTTCCAGGCATAGCCTCTATTCCGGTCAGCCAGAAGAGGTGATTCGTTTTTAAGAAAAAAGGTCGCAGAAAGGCTGCCGAACTCGGCCTTGCTGGATGCATGGATGAAGACAAGAATCATCATACCAAAAGCCAACAGAACTTGCCCGCATAATATAAAAATGGTATATTCACGTCTGATGCTTGAAATGCGATTACTTACCCGAAAAAGGACGCAGAAAACACTGGAAAAGAAGCTGCCAAATGGCTTGTAAATCTCAAAGAACATCAATTTAAGGACAAAAGACACATCAATCTTAACGTAACTGAAAACTTTACCGAAGTTGACTATAAACGTCTTGCGGGGATCAGTAAGAATGCTTTTAGTACACTTGTTAAGTGTTTCAAGGCCTCTTGGATGAAGGAAAGTGCTGACTGGACTCTGGAAAACGCATAAGGATTAGTTTTAATGATGTTACGCCTGGGATTGTCTCAGTGCGTTCTAGCATTTATGTTCGGTATACAAAACGAGTCCGTCCGTCTCTGACGCTTGATCCCAAAATTTCGGGCCACTGCATCGTTGAAAAGTTATTGGTAGTCAACTAGGCTTATAAAATGGCTAAAAAAATGAGGCTAATTGAAAATGATGATTATGAGAGGCTAAAAAGTAAGCCTTTAAATGTCAAGAAAGTATTAGAAGATGCTCTTGAGAAACCACAACCTAAACCTTTGAATGTCCGGAAGGTTAACGAAGGATTTTTTAAAAAAAGTAACCAAAATGCTACCGAGCTATTAAAGGCAAAAGATATACCTGTTGATATCAAACTCCAGTTATATGGATCTCTGATGTCTGTAGACTTGGCTGACTTTTTTAATATTTAAAGACTTAGACTTGGCTGTAAAAAGTTTATGGTTTTTCGACCTAATGTCATTGGATCTTCAAAAGTATTTTCTCTGCTTAAAAAGAGCTTTCTTAAACTTTTTGTGCCACAAGCATCGAACAACTTATGACTTTTTAATACCTTTCGTTGCACTCTCCTTAAGACATTTTTCGCCTATTATTGAATAAATTTTAGGAACAACCCCTAAAAAACTATATAATATTTTACCTTCAATTTCGTCTTTCATCTTTCCAAAAACCTATTTATTGCTAGTTGAGAAAAAAACGCACTTGCAGGATGGTTTTTATCATACCCACTAAAATCAAAATCGGTTTTATGCTCAATAATGCATTGAAAAATATCGTCTGTCATAATAAGATAGACTAAGCTATCTGTGTCTTTGAACAAAAGTTTGGACTGCTGTTCTGGATACCATTTTTGATTTTGTCATATTGCCTTTCATACATGAATAGTTGACTTAAGTCGAGTACGGTAAAAGCAGTATACAACGGTCTATTAAAAACAACCTGGGCTTGCCGTCTAAAAATAATATCTAGAGTTAAAAATCTGAAACCGTTTAAAACTGGGTTGTCTTGTGTATTTTTTAGCTCCTTCTAAACTACTCACTCTTTTAACATTTTCTTTATATCTGACTTGTTGGACACTTTTACCAATGATACTATTTAAAGTGAGCTTAAAAAGCAAGCGTTCAAAATCATTTTGTGCATTTTTTCGTAATTCTGAAATCATTTGCACGAAATCTCTAAGCCAAGGTTTCTGTGTAAAAGAAATGATTGAATTAATCCTAGTTAACTTCATGCCTTTCTGTAAACAATACTGTAAATTATGATAATGTAATATATATTTCTTTTTATCCCCTAGATTAGGAACTAATTTTTTTGATTCCCCTGTAGTCAATATTCAGATTTTCTAAAAGTGATTTTGCATAGAATGATAAATCTTTTTTGGGTATCGCAATTTTTTCCGGGCATCAAGGAGATTCAGAATGGGCCGATATTTGTTTTATTTACTATCATATTCCAAATCCACACAGAGTATTCTACCTATTGTACTATCTGCTTTTTAACTCATTATATCTTCTTCTGTTAATAGCTTAATAAATTTGTCTTTAACCCATTTGAAATCTCCTACAGGAAGATATTCTGAAAGCGCCTCAGCGTACAGTTGTGTTTTATCTTTTCAAAAAATAAAGATACTAGCCTTATCTTTTTTATAATTAGGCATGAATTTATTGTAGGATTTGGCGTAACTATGTGATATCATGCTTACACCCCCTCTCATTCCTAACCCAAAAAACAAATACATATTTTGCTTTGTGAGAAGCTCTAAATGCTCTAAACAAAGCAGCGTCCCATGTTTAAACCGGCTTTAATTAAAAATCTAAATTCAAAAAAATTTGATACAAAAATGGATGCAACTAATTTTTATCCTTGTTAATTAATTTTTATCATTGTCAATTAATTTTATTCTAAAATAAAGAAATAAACGTACCGTGAAGATAGTACCGTGGAAGGGCTTTTTTCGGCCCACAGAAAATTTCTATTTTGAAATTTAAATCACCTTGGAAAAATTAGCTACTAAATACTATTAGCAACGCAGCAACAGTTACGGGGTTTTCGATTTCGGAGTATATATATTTCCTTTCATGCAGTAAATATGATTTGGAGATGCTATTTATGTTTAATTTTGGAAGTTTTAACTTTTAATTTTGAATTGGTGACATGATCTTTTAGCTAGGAATATTAAAATGAGCTAATAGACTAAAAAGAGTACACAAATAATGTTTTCTATGTACAAAAGTATATTCTAAGCATAAAAAAAGGTTCAATTAAAATAACCCTAACCCGAGTTATTCAATAAACACCGAAAAACCCGAATTTTCGGTTTTTTCTAATTAGTTCCTTCGCTTGCAGCGCAAATGGCTCGGAATCACCGTCTTGCGTGTTTTTGAGACGGGGAATCAGAATCTGAAAACCGATTTGGAAAATTCCACCTACGAGCTGAGATAAATTATGCTGGTCCCCAATTTCGAACTTTAAAAAAAACTTTTTATATCACACAATAAAAAACAGCGGTCTTCACTTAAAATACGTACAAAAAATTGCAAAAATCATAATATTGTTTTTTCCATTTATATCACTATTTTTGAAAAAGTAATTTTAATTAACCATACAACACTCAAAATTACCAACAGCGATTTCAAAAATTCATTAAAAGTTATTCACAGAACAACGAAAACTATAAAGCACATAATATGATAATTAGGAATTATTAACATGGTATATAACTTAGTTAACATAAAACAGCCAACTTAAAATCACTGATCAGGCTCTGAATCTGAGTCTTCCACAACTTCTGGTCTGCAGTCGATGGCGTCCCATGGTAATCGACTTCTGAGATTTATTTTAGGTGGCTCAAACCGGTCAAATAATAAATATCGAAGAACCTGGAAATGAAAAAAATGATAAGTGTTGAATGTAATTGAAGAAATGTGAATAATTCGGTGAATAATTACCGCAGCTAAATGACTGCAGCTGCCGGAAGTCCTTTCTCCAACTTGGCAG
>JAQFZZ010000506.1:0-17494 GCA_034696405.1 Isotoma caerulea
CTAAAAATACTCATCCAAAAATTAAACTTGTCTTAATATAGGAGAGGCATCTATTTCAATAAATAAGGTAGTACAATATATATTGAATTAGTGAGCGATGATGATAAATCAAAGTTTACTCAATACAAAAAATATATAAAACGTATCTTCTAATTTATATACTGGTTGGGTAGTATGGTAATGGTGGTGGTGGTAAGTAATAATGTTCATTGGCTTCTGCTTTCTCCATTAAATCACTCTAGATCGGATTATCTGCCTCATTAAGTTACGAGATGGATGAATTCCCAGAGGAGCGTCCATACATCATTTTTTATTTTAACTTTTTTACTCAAATGTTTTTAGAAAGATGTATAAGATTTTTTTAAAGTGTAGATACAACATTTGAAATGCATGCTTTATTTTGAAATTTGTTGGATGAAAATATAAAGAACTTTGTGTTAAAATATTTTATTTAATCTAGTCGTTTGTTAAATCTGTAGAATTATCAACGACAATCCAACTCTGGTATATAAAGTACATTTTCGACTTTAAAAAGGATTTCAAACGGGATTGACTTAGGTGTAGATGATTGTACGGTGTGATATTACTAAATTAAATGTAAGCTAATAACAAATGGATTGAATCTACCGACTTACACAAGCAAAACTTGTAGATGTAAAATTTGTCTCATTTCATTCCGGTAGCTTTATTATTAAATCAAAATTTAACTTTACTAGTAAAATCGATCACCATAAAAAGTCTGAACTCTAACTCACAGCAGGTTGAATGCTTGGAAGTTTGGAAGTGGGCATCTGGTCTAATCATCAAATTCTGATTAAAACGTCTGAAATCTTTGGGCCAACTGGGATCTCTTCAAACATATCTGTGTGGATAACCACATCATGGAACAAAAAATTCATCTGATCTCTGATCATAAGAGGGTTTCAAACATGCGAGATATTGATTCCATATTAAAACCTTAGGGAAGTGTCTTGAAGTCTTGTATAATAGTTTAACTATATTCATATGTTTCTTATATAAAACCCACGGTCTGTAAGGTGCAAGTTTTTATTGATCTTATGGTACTCGTAAAAATAAAAGTTCCGTTTTTGCACCCTGAAAGAAATGTGGGAAATCAAAGCGATTTTTCGACAAATGAATGACTTTAAGAAAAACTTGAAAGTGTAATAAAAACTTGAGTATTGATTTCATATCTAGAGAAGTGTGTAGTAGGCATACGTTTTAAGTTGATTGTGAGTACAAAAGAAATTAAAAGGCGTGTGGCACATGGCATTTAGACGGTTTACGATTTAAGTCATAAAATCCTATTGTGGGATGTGAAAACCAAAATAATATGGTACAACAGAGATAACAACGATGACATATTCTACATTGCTCATGTGTGTGATAATAATAAATTTAGGTATTGTAAAACAAGAGAAGAGTACTTTGCAAATTATGGATGGTTAAATAAAATCGACTCTAGAAGACATTTATGACACACTTTAGCCCATAAAAGCCATCCAATTGATAAATTAATTAATTGGTAGTGATGCTCGTAGTGGCAATCCCGGTGTGTCTCATATTGTACTGTCGATTTGCACGAGCCGCATAGGTTTGCACGTTTTCAAAATTTAGACAGATAATTAATTAGCCACAGAATAATAAGAGTGGGTAAGCCGAATTTTTTTTGTAAATTATCGAATCGTGCCTTACGTTTGCTAAGAAATATTTTTCTACTGATTGTGACGGTAATGGAATATGCCATGGGATCATGGCATTTATGCATATTTTTCATGCATACACATCTTTTTAATGCTAAAAATAACAATGCATATCGACCACCAACCGTTTTATGACGATGACGACGACGATACGAATATTTGAGAGATTAAGAGAAAGGAACTTCATAGGGAGAGAGAGACAGAGGTATTTGCTTTCTGACAAATATGCAAGAATTATGATCTAATTATGATTAATTGTTTAATTTCATTGTTTATCTCACAATTATTATGTAATTAGTGGAAAGAATTGGGTGTATTCCTTTAAATATATTCTTTTGGATTGACTAAATTGAATGACTTCAAGGTAAAGGTAAACTGCTTAAGAATAAAGGGTGACACCCCCACTCCCTCGGGGCTTGCATTGTTAATTTAATATGCGGTTTTAGTTAATATAGGGTTCGATACATTTTAATCATTTTGTTAAAATGATTTAGTTGATTAACTTTTTGGTGAATTTTAATAGAATTTCAAGTATTTCATTTATAGTACTATACAATTCGGTTGGACTCTTGAAACCCTATTCACTATTTCCGTTCTAACTTTCTTCAAGAGTTTAAAAAATAATCGAAATCTTCCGTTGCCTTAAACGTCCACTTTCCTATGAAATAAACTGAATTTTTAAATGTTTGATACAAGTTTAATTGCATTATGAGATTTTAAAAACAATAAACTTCTATGATAAGTCAATATCTGTTGTTTGTACCCAAAAAGTCCTTGTGTAGCATACCCTATAACAATTGAACCCCTGATGACATGAGTTTTGTCGCGTGATAATAAATCGACTTCAATCTGCAGACATTTGAGTACTTCATGAGAGTAACAACTTAATCAAATGTAATGATCGACCTTGTGACCTGTCTGGTGCTTTCAAGTAGTAGTTGTGTAAATATAGTTAAGGATTTATAATAAGCGAGTTAGTGAGACACAATCTTTTAACTTCTAAAAAGGGTTGAAAGGCTGATTAATTCTTTGACGATTAAAATTTTGTGAATGTCTTTGATGTTTCAACGCGTTGGATTCGATTGTGGGATAACAAAGGAAATTTGATAATCTGATAAATGATTTGTTTAAAGGTAGGGTCAATAACTGTAGCTAGTAGTGAGGTGTATATTATTATTGTACTTTGGGATATTGTTATTAACTACAATGCAATTTGTCTGTAAAATATCATGAAATTGTACAAAGCTTTAACTTCATATGCTTATTATTCGGTATATTATCTATCTATCTTTTAAACGATTGGCATGCATTATTTAGTGGAAGTAATTGTTCAAATTAAATAATTTCAATGAAATTTGCAAAAATCGTGATAATTGATTGTTTGCTTTGGACATTTTCCCCTAATTGTAATTCAATAGGTGAGACTAGCTTTGAGTAGACTCGTGTTAGATTATAGTTTGTCTTGTCGTCAGTTTTTATGCATACAAAGTGCAAAAATGTTGCATCGTAGCGTAGCAATGATTTTCTTTGTAAATCATAAACACAATTTTTTATCTCAGTTTGTTTAATTGAGGTATTGGATTATAGTGAGTGTAGAATGCTTATTGACTGTTTTTCACTTATGCATGTGATTCGGTTTGCTAATCAGATGTCTTGTCGAACCCTTATTGGGTATACTTGGACTTTGCAAATGGCAAATTTTTTAGATAATAATCCGGTATAATTTTATATACAAATGATTTTTGGTTATTGAAGATTTACCTTGTGGTTTATAAACGGTTCCGTGATGTATCGGTATTGGATTGGAAATGTGATTGACGAAATGCACGTAAAATTTCTATTGTGCCTGTCCGACGTATTCTCATTCATGGGCATTAGGGGAAGTGTGATGATGATTGTTATTGTGATTGTATATTTTGTGTGATTGCTCCATGTCAAATTATTGCAAAGTTAAAAGTTAAGTTGAATAAGCGTTTAAGTATTATTGTTGAAAAAGAATGAAATGAAATAAAAATTCCTTCCTCACTTGTTGAATGTATGTAATACAGACGAGACGGACAGACGGATGATGTTGAATTGACGGAGGTCTTTGTGTTTGTTTTATTTGCTAAAACGATTATTCAATGCTTCTGCTGTTATTACATAAATTTATTTTGATACATCTGAAGATCTCTCATGGCTCGTTAGATTGTGTATTTATTGAATTAAGTGAGAGTTATCGGGCTCACGTATTTTACAATTAAGGCTGTGTATTTGTGTCGTTCATAAATTCATGGGTTTGAGATAACCATTTGGTTGAAAATTGCATTGGTACTTCAGATTTAACTCGAATCAATTCATCGCGTCGGCCCCACTGGAGACTGGAAGCCTAACGATATACATAAAAATGATGTATTCCATTTGTAAAACCTATTTATGAACGATTTTCAAATACCGGATAGAGTTATGAGTTAAGATTTCAACTAAGAATTTAAAAATAAATGTGACAAAACTTTTTCATCTGATAAAAGTTATTTAAAGCTCTGATTTAGTCTCTAGCTTTATCATTTGTTAAACAACAAAATTCAGCACGTAATTTGTTCACGGCTTATGCATGAAAGGAAGAAATCAATCCTCTAGTCAAAATGATTGTCACCTTTTTAAGGTTCTGCAAGTATTTATTCAAATAGAAAAATAAGATCAGTGGGTTTTCATGAATGTTGCAAAGAGTTTTTAAAGTGCTTCCATAATAGTTTTAGTCTCTAGTGTGTGGACAATTGCAGTTAGTGACAGACAGTCAGAATTAAGAGAGTCTGTCAGTGTGTCAATGTACATGTTATGTCAGTGTTATGACAAAAATTTCCAAGAGTGTTCACTTATTTTGTCAACCAAATATTTACTTTGATTTTTTTAGCAACTTGATGTGGGATGTAGGCATGGTACATTGTGCAATATTTTCAAGTGTTGTTCATTGTCCGAGGATTTAGATTTTTCATGTTGGATGTGGACGAATGACTCACTTTACAATAACAATGCATAATATTTAAAAGTATTTTCAATGAGTAATAATAATATTCTCAGAATTTTTAACAGGTATTCACTCTTGCGCGTAATTGTTTGTTTTCAATCCTATGTCCTATGCGATAAATAGGTTAGTTAAATATATGCTGGGGTTTTACTAGAATTTTAAATTAGCAGAAATTTAGAGATAAAATCATCCCTAAGGGTCTAATGATGAAGTTTATAGTTTTGTATCCTCTTATGATGAAACGACTACAACAGGAATAATATCAATCCCTAATTTACAAATTTCAGTTTTCCTGAAGTCAACTTCCACAATATAAACATATAACTAGAAACTTTTTACATTATAATTCATTGATCATTGACAATACACAAAACGTGAACCTGTATGCTTTTACGTTTCTTTCTGAATTTCAGAAACTATTTGCAAAAAGACTTGCAAAGACTTTTGAGTTATTTCCAAAATCCCCACAAAGTACTTGTTATAACTTTGTGATTGTTTTAAGAACGTATTTCTTAGGGATTCTCTAGGTTGCACAATAAGAAATTCTTAAAATTTGACAGCGTATGAATGCACAAAGTACCTATAATAGGTTGATTACGTACTAAATTTGCATTTAAAGTTTAGATTGGACTATTATTGGGGACAGAGCTGCTGGTACAATAGAATAATAGTAGTAAGGTAGATAAGTACTTAGGTTTCATGAGATCACACCTCGAAACCTGCCAACTGAAATGCAATCGCAATGTGTTCATCTCTCTCCAGGGACGCACGCACTCTGAGGCTTTCTGAGTTACGGCGATTGCTTATGTAAATGAGTGGTCACTCACGACGACCCTCTTGGCTTCTTCGTTCATCCTCAATTTCGTCAAACATGCATGGTCACTGATTTTTATAGATACCTTCAAATTTCATGCATATAAAATATAAAATTAGAATTTATTTTTATTAACAATTCAATGTAAATGCAACTAATAAACATATCTTCTTATCCACTTGAAAACAGATTTAACTTCTTGCATTAAGATATTTGAAGGAGCATCAGGATTACCAAGGATGTTAATATGATACCTATTTAAGTATTTACGCAAATACTACAAAGCTTTCTGGGTCAAAACGATCTTCATCAACATTCAACATCAACAAAATCCATGTTATATTGTTTTCCACCGTTTGAGTCAATTTATTCACAGTGGAAAATATTTTGAAAACTTTGCATAGACAGATAAGTAGACAAAAAAAGACATTTTGTCGATTTTGCAAACATTTGTGGTGATTTAGTATTGTATTGTATGCTATTCTTGACCACCATCGTTGGATTGGGGAAACAAACAAAAAGACTTGAAACATTTTGGTTATCACACTAAAAATAGTCTAAATGTATGTGCTGAAAGATTTTACAATTTTAACAAGAATTTAAAGAATGTATAGTATTTTCCCATGAAGGACACAAACATATTGCAATTTAGAATCCTTCTTAAGTTTCATCATTATCAAAATGATAATAATAAGTCGTATTTTATTTTCAAAAAGCTTCTGTGCAAATAAATGCCAGTCAACAATACAAATTTAACAAAAGCAATTGAATAGGGAATATTTTACAAACATTCAATTGAAATTCGTATGGGACTTTATGGCTAATTTGATCTGAAGTTGTGTAGTAAGTAGAAATAAGTAGTAAAGTAAGTAGGTATTAAAAGATTTTAGTGTCGATTGCCAAGATACTTTTCAAGTTTTATGTCACTTTTACTCCCTAATAATGACATCGTTTTATTTAAGACTTAAATTTAAATGGCTATTTCATAGGTAGACCAGACCACCCTAGATGAGCATGGTTAGCCATTGCTAGACTCTACCACTATCACTCGACATATGTGTTTCATGAATGAATAAAGTGTGTGCGAAAGTATTTTAAATTCACTTTCATTTCATAAAAAACAGTTATTGCAAAACTTCTGTTTTGTTGATAGGGAGTTTATAAAAAGGTAGTTAGTACTGAAAGAGAGCTGATGAGAGTAATGACAGTGGTGGGTGGGTTGTGTTGCGTGTGTGATGCTATTTACATCTCAATTTGTTTCAAGGTCGCTTCTAGTCTTTAAGAAATAAAAATTAAATTAATTTATCTGAAATCCATTTTATATTGCAAAATCACAATCATAACTCCTGAGTTTGATTTGAATTAATATGATTGCTTAATTGTATAAATGATATGTTTAAAATTTTATTATTTTTACACTTGTACTCATTCAAGACTCGAATCATCAACAATAAAGTAATTTTGAGAGATTTATTATGGAGTAAAGTTTTTTAAATTATTCACATTTATAGGTTAGGATTTGTTAACTTCAATTAAATAGGTAGATATTGATTCGAGTTGAGAATTTGCACACTCGTTCAAATAGTCAACTTTTCACATTTCAATTTTTATGCCTGTTAAGAATGATTAAATATATAAATAGCTCCAAATATTTTCAGGCGTGCGGCCACGGTATGTAAAACGAGAAAATTATAAATGCATATACTTAAAACATAAAAAGCCGAAGAAGAGTTTTTAAAAAAGACAAAGATTTGATCAGAATTACAGTCAGAAAATTCATAGATTCGGTTCATTCGATATTCAACATATTCAAGCATCTAGAATCTTATTTTTCGTTCTATTTATTTCGAAACGATTCTTCGTCAAATTTGAGATTGTGAAAGTTAAAACTTTCATTGTGCTTCTTAAATTACTGTTTTATTCTTGATACCGATTAATTGCAACAATTTTTTTGGTTTTGATAATTTCGATTAAAACCATGTATTTAAAAAAATCATAACAGTTGTTTTTCAAAACTTGTACTAACTATCTGTTTATAGTACTTAATCACCGAAAATATTTTGCAATATAATCTAAACACCCACATGCATGTAGACAAAATCTTGCACATGTCCATAAATAATAATTTCCCAAAAATTCATTTATACGATTGACTTTTACTGTCAACAATAAATTTACCATTTACTTACTGTCTTCTTCTGCAAAAACCCAGAAGTAAAACTAAAAAGATCAATTCAAAGAAATATTTAATGAAATGTCGAAATATTTGGTGTAACTCCTCATTCCGTTGTGTAAAGCTAACACGCTTGAATGCTAATTATCAACGTGTTAATGCAGGTTTTCGCAATCGTAGTAAAATAAATCCATAAATAAAATTAGAATAAAGAGAGTCTTAAGATAAAGAAGTTTTGTCAGATTAACACTACTCAGGCACACAGTATATAAGTCACATAATATAATTCACACCATCATGATCAACATCATTACCAATCAATAATAATGCAATAACAATAACGCAGACAATAAAAATATGTAACTAATAATCATAATAGGAAGTCATACTAAAGAATCCCTTTTTGCACATTAAACGTTACTTAACATTATGTTACACCATAAAATTATGAAGTATAGTTCTGTAATTAAATTTATTTTAGTTTAGCTCCTTTTCAAAAAATACGTGTCCGATTCATCAAAGCTTTACCACAATTGGCAATTGCTCTCTGTTGAGTTTTAACGATTGTCAGATTATCGGATGAACCCCGAGGGAGCGATATGGTGTATGGTTGACTGGTTGATGCATATTTTTGCAGTATATTTTGGTATCGTTTAATCCTCATCTTTTAAGCTTAAAATCAGTTAATCAATCGATCAGATTCAAAGTTTAGCCAAATCCGTTGAGCACAGCTTTTATGAACGGCATGTCATATATTTCTAACTTGTCATTCAGTAGTCATTAACACATTTAGGAGAATAAGGATATTGTTTGTATCTTTTCTGGCTTCTTAAGAATTAAATGCAGTATTATCATTAAATATTATGATTAAATATGATGTAAACTTGTGTTTAATTAATTATATTTTTTTAGAAGAATATAGCTATAAAGTTACACTAAGGCTAACGAGAAGAATTTAAATAATAGAGGTGGTGAGTGATGAGAAAATTTGCATCTTTCTTCATGTCATTTAGAATCAGTCAATAGCTGTAAACAAATAAGTAAGAAAAGAAATTGGTAAATAATTTGGTGACCATTTCTGCAAACTGGCCATTCCATTGCATTATAGGATACTTTTCTTTATGTGTAAACAAATCCAAATGAAATTGATTTTGACTGCTCTGTAATTATAATTATTTGAATGGTAATTGAATTTTGAATAATATGATATGCATTAATCACTCTAGTAGGAGTAGTATTGCTTAAGTAAAAAGTAACTTTTTAGATAATTAATATTGCTGTCAACAACAATTCATAATTATGCTCCTGAGTTTAGCAATAAGATCAATTTAATGCATTTTTGCTATTTCACGGAAAT
The DNA here is from genome assembly GCA_034696405.1 of Isotoma caerulea. Lineage (NCBI taxonomy): Eukaryota > Metazoa > Arthropoda > Collembola > Entomobryomorpha > Isotomidae > Isotoma > Isotoma caerulea. Next base: position 9,055 of record JAQFZZ010000506.1, read on the forward strand.
GGGAAGAGGTAACTATTGTTATGATCCAGTACATTAAATAAAACTATAAAAAAGCAATCATAAAATAATTAAAGTAATCTATTAAACAAATCCAATAGAAATCGCATGATTTTTTTAATGCTTGTGAAAGAAATGGTTACAAAGGTTAAAACGGAATTTCAATTTTCAATTCTTACTAAAAAAACATCTTGTTCGCAAACTCACGGCTAAAGTATAAATTCCAACTACCAAATTTCAAATGAAAAATTTCAAATGAAAGTTTTCTTGTCTGGCTAAAAAGACGTGAGGTATATTTAATATCTCTTCCAAAGATCATTATTGTACTTAATAAGTCAATTAATCGGTTCTACCTCATGTTATTAATTTTACATATTGCATCTCCACATTAAAAACTATGAAGAATACGGCACGAATTTAGATCACTTTCACTGCAAAGATCTAATCGAAAGTAATTTTACTGTCAATTCATGATGAACTTTTGAAGTGTGTTGGTAAGAAAATATTATGATTATGACTAATTCTACTGCATTAGCTGACGTTGAAGAGGTAAATGTATGCATTCTATTGTACTATTCTTAATTCAGCACTTTTTAGATTATGATCCAATTTTTAAAAAATTGTTTAGTTGCATGATCTACATTCAAAATTATTTAACATATTTCCGTAGTATCTTCTGTGTTTTAAACACTTACCTACTTAAGTCCATTTCTTATACAATCACTCATACATAAAGCAAATGCTAAAACCATGACATTTTAGTTTCAAAAATGAAAAGTTATTACATATTTTATTATCAGCAATACTTATCCAGTCGTCCGTCATGAATTAAATCTACTCCCTTACGTTTCCATTTTTATAAAAATCAGAATTCGACTTTCGCTTTCATCGCAACCTCAAGCATATTTGTATTAATAATTGGCAATATCGACGTTTAGCTTACTAAACTTGTGTATGTTTCAAAAATTAAATACATGAATATAACTCATTGTCAGTAAATTGGCGAAGGGTTAGACAATCCACGAGAAAGAATTAACTTTCAAATCTTTGATGTTTTAAATCTGAGTGACAATACGGAAAAAATAATTATGGCCACTAAAGAAAATCTCGCATTGTATAGTAAAAAAATGAAAAGAATCTGAAAGTGTAGGGAATTTTTGGTATGCAAGTTCGATGTGCAAACTGAAAATAGAATAGATAAAAATTTTTTATCTAGATATTTCTTAAACATATATTTCTTAAAATTTCTTTTAAAAGAGAGTATGACTTTTACTATGGCGTGTTAGTTAAATCCCTTTTTTGAAATGCAAATAGCTTATATTCTTTCGTTTTGGTTATTACACTGCATGTTGTACAACGTGGTACATAAGAAGCGATTCCTTCGCTTAACCAAAGTATGCAAAACAATTAATGCCTCCAAAATCGTTACTGCGGGCGGAGCAGCCTAACTTCTTGCTTTGCAGTTTATATTTTGTCAGGTTTAGTCATATTTCATAGAAACTTTTTAAAGACTATGTGCCTGGCATTGTTGTTGGAGCTAAATAACAGTAACCTAATCTGAATTTAAATATAATCTACCATATTGGTGTTTAATACAAATTTTTACATTCAAGTCCTTGGCAGTTTTAAAAAAATTATCTACTTTCAACAATAAAAAGTGAAAAAACCTTCTAGCTGAAATGCTCTTATTCATTTACAGCATTAGCGAAACACGAATACAGTCAAAATGGTAATGAGCTGTTGGAACAAAGGACTCGATCATATCGCATTTAGCAATTAGCATTCCTAAACTTCTATTCCCCATTGCTTTTTGCAGGATTTGAAACAGTTATTATTATTTATATAAGACCATTTTAGGTCACTTTACAACAGTTTGTTCTTTTTTCCATAATATTCTGCAATTTCTGCATGAGAGCAAAGAAAAAAGCATAATCTACGATTATTTTGGAGGTTGCGGGTTTTTGTTTCAGGAGTTGACTTTTTTGACAGATACAGTTGTCGATTACCTTTCACAAAACAAACACTTTGTAACAAATCCCTCTGAAAATTTTTAATATTTCACTGTGGTCACCTACTTTGACAGTTTTATTTCATTGTTGTGTGATCTGTGAAATACCTTAATGGTTTGAGAAAATTATAAAAGCTTCGAATTTTGACCTGCTGCTGATCAAACTATCATCAATCCTTTATTTAGAATTTGCGATCAAAAGTAAATTCGAATTTTAAGATGTCAGTTACCGACAAAAGAGGCAAGAGGAAGACCTCACCTGGGTAAGAAATTAAATACAAAGCTTTTGACAAATAAAATAATCTACTTGGCTAATGTTACGTATGCGTTTGAGTATCACGATAAAACATAAATGCATGGTAAAATTACTTTCATAATTTCATACTATATAGTTTCAAAATATTAACTGTCTTTCTAAGTCCATTGTTGCTAAAATCTTAAGTTTATGGTTATAGTGTAATTCGTTGTTTTTCAGCAAGAAAATAAGTGAAAAAAGCAATGAAAGTGTGACTCAGTTTAAACACTGGAAGAAGCAACGAGTGGAATCAGCGAATGTGACTATATTTGACGCTAATACTTCAGGAGGGGTAGAAAATGGAATCTTATCCACAGAAACTGTTGTTCTAACTGGATCTCACAATTCGATGGGAAATGCAAGTCAACAGAAAAACAACCCTGCAAATGTAAGTTATCCAATCTTTCAGAAAACGTTACCTACGTTAAATAAATGTATTTCAAACTTTCTGACTTTCTCCAAGTATATACATTTTACAGAGTCATTGTACAGCACCACAAAGAGATGAACAATAAGTGACAAGGACATTTTATAAAATAAAGTTGCTTTTTTTCTCTTATTTGTTTTGCAGAATATCATATATCCACCCCCACCGAATCTTGAAAGAGCTGCAGAAAATTCAATTAACCCAGAGGTTTCTTCAATGCCAACCCTAGAACGTATGGAGTCTTCGACGCCACGTCCACTTTCACGCGCTTCGAATGCTTCCACTGTGTACAGAAGTGAAGGTAGTTTATGCTTGTTGGATCTGTCTATTAAAAAAACTCGCAAAGTTCCGACCTTTGTCGTTCCTAAAGTCCCTAACACTCCAGGCGGCAGGAGACAATCCCAGAATAAAACAACTGTGGAAAGTCCCTGCTCATCTGATATGGATTCCCAGGCCTTTGGTGAAGTTTATGCTCGTTTGCATGATCTTATCCGAGTTTGCTCTGATATGAATGATCTCAGGACTTTACTTATTCATGCTCAAGATATGTACAAGCAGGTTCAATTTCTTCAGCGTGAGACTGTGCTCAAGGAAAAATGAGAGAATTTACTTAAAAAGGTACTGTATTATAATTGTAATTGTTGTGATTATGGCAGTGAATGACAGGAGTCGAATTGTATCTAATGAATTTTAAAAAGTATTCATGATGTTACTGTAGGAGCTAATTACAGCTCTGGGTCAACTTCCGATAAATTTAATGAATAATTTGAATTTGTTTAAGTAATTAGTCTTTAATTGATTTACTCCAACGTTATTCTATGTAGTAATACAACATTGTTTTCAATGACAAATCTAAACACATTTAGTTGTGTTTTTGAATAATGTTATGTTATGTGGGATGGCAGAAAAGTTTGTTAGTAGATTTAGAATTTTTCCATTTATTTGGGATTTCAGTAGTCATTGAGTCTTTTTCATTTGTTTATTATTTTTTCTGCAATTTTCACACATCTCCTCAGAACCGACGGTTGTAAGTCATGTAATAGATGACTTAAGATCTTACACATTTATTTGTACTGATGAATTAATAAAATTGTACTTTTAAGTTAAAGTATACAATTAGCTAAAAATATGCCTTTCAAGAAATAATTTGTAATGGGTATGATCATAATGGTTATTTTTACTGTCAACAATGACAAAGCATTTCATTTCCATAAAACGCAAAACCTTTAGAAAACCAGGAAGCAACGACGTGATCACATAGATAGTCTTCATGCATCTAAAACACAAATCTTCAAATTGCATTGCACGACTGAACTTCTCTTCCAGTTGTTGCAGAAGCAGAGTGCAGCACAAAAGAAATTGAATTGAATCGGCATCATTGCTACTCTCCGGTTTGAAGTCCTTCAAATAGATAATACTATTTTGGGCTTTGGAATGAGCAAAGAAAGCAAACCCAATCCAAGTCATCCTTTTAGATTAGACACAAGCGTTGTAAGTTTTAATAACGCTGCAGGATTTATGCTGCATCGGTTGCGTGCCGTGCGCTCTGGACTGGACAGAACATGCATCAGGATGGAAAGCATTCTAGGATGTCTATTGTTGCAAAGTCGTTGTATGCAATGCAATATGCTTCACTTTTGACGATTTAAAAAGCAAGGGAAATATTCTGACAGCTATCAGATAGTTAATGGAAAGCATCGTTGCTTCATGTTACTACCAACTTAGTCCTCAAAATTTATTTGAAAATTTTAACGTTGCTCCTCAACTATTAAAATAATCCAATTTAAATATTTAATAATATTGTGCTATATTATTCGATTAGAAATTGTCCACTGGAAGGAAGATAGACAGGTGATATTCAAATGTTGCAAAATGTCCAATAAAAGATCTAAATCTGGAGCCTCCTCTCCTCTCGTTCAAAATGGAGAGGAAAATCCTGAGGCACATCCGATGAAAGCTATGCGTATGGAAGGTGAAGTATTATTCGTTTCGGAAGTAAGTACAATAACGCATTTATAATATTTCAATTGCCGTAAAACCCGGAATAGAAGCCCCCCAAATATAACCCCAACCCTTGGCACTCATTTTTTCAAATAAAACTCCACCCATATACCTAAATAATGCCCCACCTTTACCCCATATATTTGAGTAGGTTGAAAAAATAACCCCACATGGGGTTCTACGTCGCGTTTTACGGTATTGCGAGTAGCTTGATGCCCGTGGTTGTTGTCAGAAATAATTCTTGATATTTGTTGTTTTAGTTGCCTTGTGAAGCTATTGAGTTTTTGTGGACATTGAAGAATTTTCAATCCTTATCGTACAGCATGAGAGAAAAAAAGCTTATCATAGAAGTTGAGTTTGAAGCTGGCTACCATATCGACTTGCCATCCAAGTGGCGTTTCCAGATTTCCATTGTGGACTCGAAAAAGTTATGCGTCTTTTTACATAAGCCTGTGATGTGCAATGGAAGCATGGCGGATGAGGCATTTGCATTTTATGATACAATTATCAAAAATGAAAATTGTGAAACATTTCTTAAAGCAGGTAAGACAGTTTTATCGTACTTTTTTAGGTTGAAAGCCATTAATCATTTAAAAATCATTAAGATGATATCGCTGAAAACTTGTTTGTTTTACTCATCTTCAGTCGCCGATCCAGCAGCCCATGTGGGGGTGAGCGAGAAGATGCAGACGTTATTGCCATCAGTGGATGACTTATTCGCCCCCGGAATGGGCGTTTTAAAAGATGGTCATCTTACACTTCAATTTCAAGTCCAAATTTATGGTCAGAAGAAATGGACGGCAAGTGCCATTCAACGGGAAATGATGTTTTTAAGACAAAGGGCTGAAGTTGGTCTCAACGATAATTTTAAATCTCTTCGGGAAAAAAACATTCGAGGTGATTTGGAAATTCAGACCCAAGATGGGAAAAAATTTATAATTCACAGTTTTGTTTTAGCAGGTATGTGAAAATTTTCTGTCTGTTTCAGTTAAATCATAAAAGTTTAGTTAAACTGGCAACCAGTAGTTCTATTTGTTTCAGTCACACTACTCAATTTATTTGTCGTATTTTAGATCCGCTTTAGATTTTAGACAAATGCTACTTTGTTGTACATGAAAATTTAGCATTGCTTTAAAATTGACTAATTATTTGTAAACTCAAGTTTTTTGATTGTTTACTGAAGCTCGAAGTCCGGAATTTTTGAAAAAACACACAGCGCGTCCATTGATTATTGTGGAAGATGTGGGGTCAGAGGCTATGGACGTTATTTTGAATTTTATCTACACTGGACAAATGTTGGAAGGAGAGGAGTGGAAAAACGTGATTCAGGAAGTTGTTTCCGCCGCGGACAAGGTTCAGGACTTTTCTTTCAATTAAATTCCAGTCCAACTAAATACATTTTTTAATATAAAAAATAAGATCATTTTTCATCTTTGATTTTCTAGTATTGCCTAACGGTCCTGAAGCTGTATTGCGACTACAAAATCAGCGAAGCATGTACTATAGACAACGCTATGAAATTGTTGAGAATGGCCCAAAATCAAAATTTTAAATGTGCAGTTAAGGAAATTACTAATTTCATTAAAGCGTAAGACCATTTTTGAAATTTTCACAGCTTACTAACGAAATTCAATACATAGATCACCTTAATTGATATCATTAATTATCATTATATTTCCAGACATCTTGATGACTTTTTGCTTTTATTGGACGTGGATTAAAACCAAGGAAATTTGATTGGGAGCGTACAAGATGGCTGATGAGATGAACAATAATTAATCTGTTTGGAATGGGTTCCAATTGTTGAAATATGTTTATATAACGGAGCTGGAATTCTTATTTTGACGTTAGAATTTTTTACAATAAGTATTGTACCATTTAAATGTAAATCAATTGCTTCGATACGTCATTCTGTGTTTTGAAACCGACTTGTATTTTGTGCTCTTGTACGTTAGTATAATTTGTTACGCATTGTATTTAATGCGTCTTAAGTGTATTATCAATACCGCTATGTGCTTGATATATTGTTAATAAATTAATTTATTTTACAAAACTATTATCAGGTATTTTCTCTTCCTTTATTGTTATAATAGCGTCTTAAACTGCAAATTTCAATTAGAATAATGCTTCAATAATTGCATAGCATTTCATTCAATCCCGTATCTGCTGTCAAAAATTTTATCTAAACCTTACTCGGATTTTTTCAAACATCTCCATATTTTTTAAAGCAAATCTTAATATTTTCATTTTCAAAAAACGAACAAATTGATGGCATAATAGCAAACATGGCTTTTGACAAGTTAGTTCATATAGTTTATCTGCATTTCCTAAGCATATTGTATTGTCATAATTGGCAATTAACTGATATGACTAAAATGCTCTAGGTTATTACTAATATTGGAAAAATATGAATACTTTGATGTCAAAATGGTAATTATGAGTTAGCTGAGTTTGCTCATTGGCTGAAAAAGTACTTGGGAATCCCTTAACTTTTATTCTCGATATTCAGTTTTGCATGATGTGATTACAATGATGTAAAATATAGGTAATTCATTTTAGTTGTTACGGTTTGCTTTGAACGTTGGACGCATTTGTCTGTATTTCCATACTAGAAAAAGCCCCCTCATTCTACTTTGTACTTGAAGAACTAAAAGATTAAGCCAAAACACAGTATTTATTTAACAGAACATTATTTATTTGTGGATCTAGGACCTTTGTTTAGATTGTTTACGTTTGTAACAACCTTTTGTGACATAAGTTGCTTTAGTGGGAGAAAGCCCCACGCTATCAATTTGCTTGTTTGAGAATTCTCAAAATTGCATATTGATAGCCAACTTATTACCTAAGACATTTATTAACTGGTTAAGCTCGATTGAACCTTTTGTGATTGATTTGGGGCATAATCTTAATAGTTGAAAAGAATCACAACGGTTGAGATTTTGTCTAACTCGATGTTCCAGTGGGTCAAGAGTTATGAACAAGGAAGAAAAAATGTCACCTTCTAGGTAAGCAATTTCCTAAGCCCTTTAAAAGAGTTTATATCACTTTTGCGGAATTTCTAATTTCTGCTGTAACCAAGATTATTTTCTTCTTCATTCATTTCTAAAATTATGTCATCCATCATGTCTCAAATGATTCAACGTTTCATTCGAAAACATTTTGACTGTTATCATTGCATACTGCGTAAAGTATCGAAAATAGATTGTCAAGCCACTGTGTTACTACAGTTAATGTGATGTTTTTCAGAAAGAAAATCGGAGAAAGTAGCAATGCAACTATTCCACAAAGACACTGGAAGAAACAGCGAGTAGAAGCAGCGATTTTGAGTGCACAAGCTGAAAATGCTAATGCAGTTGTAACGGAAAACGAAAATGCAGTTGTGACAGAAAACGCTAACGCAGTTGTGCCGGAAAGCGGTGATGCAGTTGTGACGGAAACCGCTAATCCAGTTGTGATGGAAAAGGCTAACTCGTCCAAGAGCACATTTGCTTTTGCCATACCTAAAGCTCCTATTTCCATGAAAAGTAAAAGGCGAAAGAAAAATGACTTTAAGGTAAAAATTGCTTGATTTCTTAATTGATTATTAGTATCGTAAGATACTATTGCGAATGGGGTTGCCGTCCGTCTGTCCGTCTGTCTGTCCGTCCGTCTGTCGTAACGATAACTCAACAACTGTTTGACATAGAGACTTGCAATTTGGCATACCCATTTC
>JAQFZZ010000507.1:0-17486 GCA_034696405.1 Isotoma caerulea
ACATAGATCGCAACATTCGGTATACAATTTCTATTACAGGCAAGACTAAACATATTTTTAGGGTTACAATTTCCAATATTTGCAAATCTCAATCCAGCTATAACATTGCAATTTCCTAAGCTTTAGAGATTTGATTCCAAGGAAATGTCCACTCGAAATAGTCTTGAGTGAGACCCAAAATTCAAACACAATTTCAAAAACAAGGAAAGCTTTTTTAAATGAATTTTTCTCTCTCTCTCTCTTTCTCAATAGCTCTCCAAAAATAGACGTCTTTCTTATTTGTTACTCACACAAAAAAATCAATCAGTAGTGGATGAAAAGCAAGCTTAAAATCTCTTCAGACTTTATACCCTCTTTTCCTTCCTTCATCCTTCCTTTCCTATTACTGACATTAAAGGATTTTTAGAAAGTTCGTTCCACGAACAGTTAAAGATACTCTTGAGTCCATTTCAAATTTCAATAGAAAGAGAATAAGTGTAAGATTGGAAGTTGGGAGTTGGAAGTGTGTAGGTAGGTACATACACTTTCACTCCACTTGCTAATCATTTTTACCATCAGCTTTGTAATTTCAAATAGAATTTCTATCAACTCGAACCCTTTCAAAGTTAAAGATATCACACGACGTCCTATTGATGACGAAGTGTCCCTTTTATCCATTTACGGTACGGATGTGAGGAACAAAAGACTTCTGGTTATGAACTTTCTTAACTTCAAAAGAAATGACCAGAGCCAGAGTGACTTTCTCCACATTGTTGAGTGCTGACGAATCCGTTCTAACTTTCCCCCACTGATGTAGCACTTACCACACCATATCACCACTCGGTCTACTCGAGTTTTGACTTTGACTTGGGTGATTTCAAAGAAAGTGAAATGATGATAAGAATAAATGTGACCTTTATAGCTCTATGGTAAAGTGTTTGGACTTTATAAAGAAAATCTTTGTCCAATGTCCATACTGACATGTAGTGAGTAGGAAGTGAAGGGTTGTAGGCTGTAGAATATATAGAAAGGGACTATTCTTTCTGTATTCTGTCGTGAGGGAAAGATCGACAAAATCTTGTATGTATATAGGTGGTTACTAATGGATTCTGTCCACTATTGAATAGAATGGAGATTGGAAATGTCACTCAACAATAGATATCAAATAAGGCAAATGTATATTTTATTTAGAGAATCTGGGAGTGAGATTGGCTCTAATTTTATTTTTCATTTTGTGACTTTTAACAGGGATGAACATAAAGGTAAGAGAAGTATATTTGTGTATTGCTATGCAATGGACTGAATGTGTGGTAGAGTTTCTACTCGAGAAATTTCATTTCAGATTTATTGTACTGAAATTGTGATTTGTAATCAGTAAAGAGCATTTAGACCCTTGAGATCAAATTTGGTAAACATAATGGTGTAGCACTCTTTAAAAGCCCTGTAATTGATTTGTACCATAATGGATGGATAGATTTCACTTCCAGAGTGGAATCCTATTCTCCAAAGGGAATTCACAATTGTAATGGTTAAGCATTAATTGAAATGGGCAAAGTGCATTGGGATAGAAATGGAAAGCATTATATAAAATATAAAATAAAATCAAAACATTTTATTTGTGAAGTATCTGTTAAACTTTTTGAAACTGATTACTCCAAATTGAATTGAAAGTGAAAGATAGTTTTGAAACAAAAACTTGCTTTTTCCTATCCTGCGGTAGAGTAGAGAAAATTCCGTGGTTGTAAGATATATTATGACATAAGAAAGTAAAGTTGGAAGCTAGAGTATAAGTCAAAAGTATTACTTTCCCTGCACATAAGTTCTCTAAAGTTTTTGGAACATTTATACGAATTTCACCTTGAACAGAATTTAATTTAATGAATTGTCAGAAGTTTTCTACATCCAATGATAACATAGTAGTGAAAGCTAGAGACTTTGAAAGAAGGCTTTGGAATCTTTACTTCCAGTCATTTGAGATTAAAAGTACAATCAATTTGGTAGGCAACTATTAAATTTATTAGCTTACGTTGCCTTTTATCTTCTTTGTGAATATCTAATAAATCTGAGTAATAGTTTGATAATGATAATATCAGTTCCATGCTATGATATAGTTTTTATTCCCTAATTGGCAATGAAAACTTGGTTAATAAAAAATCTTTTACCTTCTAAAAGTTATTACAAAATTCATTTCTAAAAGTTCCTCAACCTGTGGAACGTCCATTTTTCAAGGAAAGCTTGAGGTTTAGGTTTATTTTTTCTGATGGAAAGGTGAAGTAATATTAATTTTCGGATTTGTAATAAAAAATTTGAATAAAGCAATAGTCAAGCTTGTTCTTCTGTTTTGGTGATTGTTATGCCTGAAATAAAAAACTGGTCAAAATAATTTGTTGTATAATTTTAAATTAGATACATTTCAGCGAATGATTTCGCATAAATTATTTCTTGAACAGAGTATAAATCCATATTGTTCGTTTCTTAATTTGCCACAGCAGCCTAGAATGATAAAACAATCTGAAAGTTTATTTCTTCCTCTCAATCAACTCTGCTCTAAAAGTAACTTTCAAACTCAAAATCTACCCCAACCCAACCTAAATAATTTTCTAAAGCAACCTTAGGTACAACTGTCATACTAATATGATTGTCCACGTAACCAATCCGCCGATGATAATATATTAGGTACAGAGGAGGAAAGCAATATTTGCAATTCTTGCAACCGGTTAAAGACCAAGCTATACCATGAGCACAAAAGGAATTCAGAGCAAAGATCTCCTATGAATTTTAAAAAGACCTTGTCTCACGCTACACTGGGCATCTCGACAAGACTCAAAAAGAATATCACTGTCACGGCCATAAAGACCAAGGTAGTTGGTTGGACGGACTCCGCAGAGAATACCAATGTCCAAAGGTATCATTCTCTAACGTTGTTCAAGTTCAAAATTACTCCAGCCAGGACACACAAGGAAGGATGCTAGATATTATTTAGGATGTAGCCAACCAAAACCATATCGCCCAGTCACCAGTGGCAGACAAAAACGTGAGCGAATCCATGAATGAATATATTTAGACACATTCCGGACAAACTTACCATTCTGTCTTCATTTCATTCTACAAAGAACTTATCTCAGTCATCACATCAACATCGGGGAATATTACGAACGGTGATAGATTCTAGAGTAGCAGACAGACAGTCCCTTCTCAACTTACTTTACAAGTTCTTAAGTCCGTGACGACTGAATTTGGCACTTTATTTCACTCACGTATTCTTTCATCAATTCGATTGCATTTGCAAGGAACCACAGAAGGAACTATCTGTAGTTGGTTTGGTTTTGTACCAATATCAATATATACATAAACTAACATAAAGCCAAGCTAAAGTCATGAAGCCAGGCCAGGCCACAAGGATAAGAAAGTACTTTACTTTCAACTTCGTCAGAAACTCCCACTGCCAAAGATATTGATGATACAATATATAAAAATTTATACATTATGATATGATGCATATGCAATTGTTTTACCTTGAAATGTTGAGAAAAGACAATGAGAAAGAAAGTCAGACCGAGTGCATCATACTAGGTACCTTTTCTTTATATTTGCATATTATAAATTGGTTTTGTTATTTAGGTATGATATGTTGCATGCATGAAAATGATCAATTTACTTTTCTACTCACTTCACTGGAAAATAAAACTGTGCATGAATGCATGCAATTTTATTTTTCACAAAAGACTCAAGGTAAACTTTGCTCTTTTTGCAATTGTTAGTATTCTTTTCAGTAGCGTTGGGAAATGAAATGTCTGCAACATGTATTTTTATGCTGTTGTGGGTATGTTCAATGTTGTGAATCACTATCGGGATTCATTATTAAAGCAAGTAAGCTTCCTTGAAATTTTTCAATATTGTGTGAAAAAGTTAGGGTTCATAAAATAAAATTAAGAGTTCACCTGCGTTTTGGATTTATGTGCTGTATTATTTGCAAGGTTAAATGAGTATTTTAGAAATTTAATTAAATTTCTAAAAGGAAAAATGAAGGAAATCTTTCACGATTATTTTAAACTTGTTAGTGCAAATTATTCTATAGTCGAAACTCAGATCTATTCCAAAGTCCGTCCTATATTGCTGCAAAAAATTTAAATGTTCTGATGTCAGTTTAAACCATGTTGAAATTAATCGAGATTTTATATAAAAATTAAGAATTTTTTAAAACCAACTTTTTAAAATTAACTCATTAAATTTCCATCACGTTAAAACTCAGCTATGAATAAACAGATGAAATTGTTCAACATCTAGCTTAAAATGAAACTACGATGCATTTTTGCACACTCTTTTTGACAGTATGAGTATGGTCTTACCAGTATTTGCAAAATCAAAATTCTGATACGGTAATACTTTAATATTTAGATTATTAAAGCCTATGGCAAAATCTAACATTTTTACTTCATTCTCTGCTACGAATGCAACCGACTAAATATCATAATCTCATCCAACTTGTTTACTATCAAAAACATGTTTTGTTGTTTACCCTATAATTGCAAAACAATTATTCTTAAACCTGAAAGCTAAAATAAAGGAGAAATTATTGATCCTTCTTAAAAGCTTAGCGTTTTCCCATTTAAAGATACGCAGCAGAAGGAAATGACAATCAAAAGGAAAGCAAAAAAGCGTTTTTGATTGTCATCTGACAAGAAAAACAGAAGATTCTTTAATAAAAGAAATAATTTATTAATGCACGTAGTCCTTCCTGGTGCTTTTACCACCTGGAGACAGAGACTTTTAATATTTTTTATTATTTAATTTACAGATAAATGCGCATTGGAAAGAGTGCTTTCTATTCTGTTGTGTTTCACTGGTTACAACAATTTTTGCTTTGATCCCCTGTGTAATATGACAATCATTTTTCCTCATGCCATAATTCAATTTCACAGTGCCTACCACAAGACTATAACTCACTTTGATTATCATCCACCCAGCACTGGTCCACCCAAACCTTGTTGTGAAAATCTAATAGGTAGCTTTTTATAGACGTTTATTAATAAAAGGGACAACTGAGGATTTTATAAAATTGTTACAAACTGGTTATTTTAGGTTTGGTTGTGGTCCATAACCAGCAACTATCAATATGACAGTGTGACAGGGCTTTGGGTACGTACGTGTGACTTACTGACACTTATTATTATTACGTGTCACAGTAGCAACCACAACATCTTCTCTATTATCTGAGCAAGGCTTATTTATAGCTAGAGGATGTAGTGAAATGTTCAAAATTAAATTTAAGAATTTATTCTAGCGTTAGATACTAAATTTTCTTTCACCAAAACCATTACCATTAGTAGTTTATAATTTATTAACGAAATGCTTTTGATAAATCTTTTTAGCTTTTTAACTGGTCATTAACTACACTACCTTACCTTTGAATTTTTTTAAACCAAATAACCTTTTAACATACTAAATATAAATGTAAAACTATGGCTAAGATCGACTTTGGATATTATAGTACACTTAATTTCAAACATCTTAAAAAAATAACTTTGCCTAAACTTTTCATTCATTGTGTACGAGTATTCGTAAGTTATAATTACATTTTTCCATCAACTTTGTGTGAAAGTACTTTATTGAATGCACTTTATGTGAATACACTCTATGTATTTAAAAAGCAAATTGAATACAAATACTGTTATTCATTTATATTTTGTCCCTCTATTTATGTAAGCCAAAACTCCTACCCTCTTACATTAGGATGCATTTTCTGTATTTGTAACAGAAATCAGGCTGTATGCATTTTATCCTCAGCAGTATCATCAAATAGAATGATGGATATGAAAAACAAACTACTCGTTTTACAAAACTGCAATGGAAAGCAATGGATTGCCTTATATGAGCACGTTTTTGTTACTAAATCCCTCCAATATATATACTTTACTTCAAATCTTATGTATGCTCTCTTCAGTAATATCTTTTTCTGTTGACAATTTTTTACTTTACTCTGGATCATTTGGAGATTTTAGTTTAGGTGGCATTTTTCTTTAGAAGTAGCCATTTAAGATGGAAGATTAATTAAAGGCTTAAAATGTATTAACATATTGTCATTATTTTAGTTCAAAAATTATTTAAATAAAAAAATAATTTGTTTCTATACAACTTAACCACATTTAAATTAAACCAATTTATCTGCGCCTACTTTATATTGTTTTGCTTTCTAGTGGACAATGCAATTCTAAATATATTTGAAATAAATTGTTCCCAACTTATAAATTATAAGTTACAGTTCATTTTAATACTATTTTAAATTTAATCTATATACTTTTACTTGAACATTTGTGACTGAAGAAATAAAAATGAGTAAATTCAACTGTAACAAGTGTCAAAAAAGTTATATACGAAAACCATACCTTGATCGCCACGTAAGAACTCACTCAGAGAAAAACCCAAACCGTTGTAAATATTGTCCGAAAGTATTTGCTCATAGTACAAATCGTGAAGTTCACGAAAGAATTCACACAGGTGAAAAACCATTTAAATGTTCCGAATGTCCCAAAAGTTTTGTTCAAATTACAAATTTAAACAATCATATGCGACACCACACAGGTGAAAAACCTTATCAATGTTCCAAATGCTATAAGCAATTTGTTCAGCTCACAAGCCTTAAAAATCATGAACGAACCCACACAGGTGAGAAACCTTACAAGTGTGATTTGTGTTCAAAATGTTTTACTCAACCAGCTAATTTATACGAGCATGTAAAAACTTACCATGATAGCAGTAAAAACAATTCCCAGAAAGTGGAAATTTTATATGATGTCAACGAAAAGATTAATTTTAAGAAAGAACCTTCTGATGAAGTTGAAACCAGAGATTTAGTCAACAAAGGTAAACTATACTCATCTTGAGTAATTATATAAATAGAGTTTTGTTTTGAAAAATATTTTTGTAATTCGAAATACTCAGAATTTGTTTTCACTGTACGCAAACACAAAATGCAACTAAAAAGATTTCGATCAATTTAAAGAAACAAAAAAAAATGCTAACGAGATTTTCCGGTAATTCCTTTTCGTAGAAATAAGAAATGGACGTATTATATAATAGCATGACGCACTTCTAATCACAAGTAAAATTATCTCTGTAAAGTACCCACTAGGCATCAATTGTACTCTAGTTAATCTAAACATTAAAAGCTTTCTATACCTTTCATGAATAGGAGCACACAAATTACAAATGAAATTTCGTCATGAGAATGAAATAGAGGTTACCTTAATTATTTTTATTGAGTTCTCACAATTATAGGCATAATTTCATCACAGTCACATTTCTCTAAAAGTTTTAGT
This sequence comes from Isotoma caerulea, assembly GCA_034696405.1. Lineage (NCBI taxonomy): Eukaryota > Metazoa > Arthropoda > Collembola > Entomobryomorpha > Isotomidae > Isotoma > Isotoma caerulea. The sequence goes on from JAQFZZ010000507.1 coordinate 7,299, forward strand.
ATGTGTTACTTGTAAAAAGGAATCTAATATGCCAAAGAGAACATCAGCAATTTGAGATTCAAAAACTATCAACACAGTAACTATAAATTGCATTACTTTTGTTATTTTGTTAGAACGGGCATTATCAAAAACTTTAGATTTATAATAGTATAGTATACTATAGCTTTATATTCGTTTGACCAAATTATGAAAATAAAATCTAGAGCTAAAAACATAACTGAAATATCTTGTTTGTGAATAATGAAGTTCAATTTAATTAATGAAATTAAAGTGTAAAGCTTATATCCGCCAAGAGTACTTTATACTTTTAAGTTCCTATTGAATCATTCTTTAAACATAAACTATAACCTTCGGAACTAATCAAATTTAATTTAGATTTTATTGTAAACAAGTTTGTTAAATGTATCATCGTTAAAACTTATGAATGTCAGTAAAACTCATGAACTACGTCAATGTAGCATTTTTGTTAAATATGCTAGTTTCAACTTAACATACTTGAAACATATTAAGATATAATTACAGAATATTTTATCATTATTAGAATTGGCTGGACGATATTAGATCTCTTATTGACAGTTGAAAAACAAAACCCCCTGCAGCCTGAAAATTCTATTCTGTGGAAAGACTGTATTTGTTCACAGAATAGAGATCGTCACCAAGGAAGGATCTCTATTCCGTGGCATTGTATAAAAGTTAAACAAATTAGGGAGGAAAACGATTACATAAACGAAAGGAAGGTACTCGCACGTACCATGTGTATTTGTTACAGGAAATTCTTTCAGAGTCAGTCTGTATTGACTGGTAGACTTACTCATATCATACACCAAAGTGTATAGAGTAAAACAAGCCTAAAATTCAAAATGAAAAGAGTACAGATGTATTGAGTACTATTGAGTAGAATAAACACAACGAACTTTTCTATTTGCATTTGCACATTTTATTTAACCGGAATTTTTCTTAAATTTTGCAGCAAAAATGATTAATTTCACCCCATTCGCATATTGGTATTGCTGCAGAATTTGCAAAGTATGTATAGAAGACGAAGATAAGTTTGTAGCTCATAAGAGAAACAAACATCCAAACAGGTGACATGTTTACTCATATAAAGTTACGCAATATAACTTTGAAATAATTCTTATAATTGCTCATTTTTATTTTAACTTTTTTAGCGTTGACCCTAGCGTTCCACTGGTAGATCTTGTCAGCGATAGCAGCGAAGACAGAAGTAGTAGTAGTGATAGTGAAGATAATGAGAGCTTAAGTCCAAGTCCGAAGCGTCAAAAATTTGAAAATAATGGTCAAGATGAACAAAGTAATACTGAAGAATTTAAAAGCGGATCGAATGAAAAATGTGTACAAACTAGAGCAGAAAATGATTTAGAGATCGAGACTGAAAATAATAGCTGTGCCAATACATTTCAACTGAACGTGGTCAAATCAAACGCTTATGAAAACAACTTAAAGTAAATTTATTTACTGTAAAATGTTATCTACTAAAAAGCAAGTATTTAAATTTTACTTAAAAACGATTTATTTTTTTATGTAGTGAGGGAGAACCTAAGCGTCAAAGAATTCAATGGAAAATTAGAGGAAAACGAAGCTCTAAAACGTGTAGCTCTACTGAAACCGAAAGTGACAGTGACGCTGAAATAGACGCTCAAAAAATACCACCATCCTCTTCCTTGTGTAATCATTTATTAGTGAAAAATTCAAAAGAAAATTAAGTTCGCTTAAAGTTTGAAAACTGGTCTCAACTAACTAAACGCAGTATTTGTTAACAATTTTAATTAATTTTTGTTTTTTAGTTTAATAGCAAACAAATAAATTTAAAAAATACTCATACAACACAAAAATATAATTACGGAAACTTATAGATAAAATATTTAAAATTGTTATAGACATGACGATTGAATCGTATATCGCACATTAACAATTCAGACATTTTCAATCAAATTTTATAATTGGATTATTTAATTAAAACATGTACGATCTACTGTGAGCATAGTTTAATTTTAATACCTGATTGTCTCGAGAGTGGTATGGTATCCAAGCGTATAGTTATAATTTTCAACAATCAAATCAAATGTTTATCTTTACTCGAAAATTAAAGTTACCCAAGTAGTTTCCAATATTTTGTGATTCATAAATTATTAGTTGTTCCATGAAAATATTATAGCTTGTTTGATGTACGACTATTAATAGATATGTACTTCTATAGTATATAAAATTACTATTTCCAATAAATGTTTTGGTTAAAAGATCAAATAATTTCGTTGTGTAATTTAATTTGATTATTGTGACTAAGTAGATAAACGTTGTTAATTATCCGTATGGATCCTAAAGTTTAATACTTTTCAGTTTTCACAAAAGGAAATTGTAATACTGTACTGTAGTGTGTTCTGATACTTCAATCAATATTATTACTATCTATAAATCTTGTGGACTTGAAGAAAGATTTCGAAACATCCAAAATCCAATCCAAGGCTAATAAATGTGCATAAGTTTATCATACAAATGAAGGATGACCTTCGGCTTGGCTGTCACAGCTTTGATGATTGTAAAATAGCTGAATAATCAATTTCTTCGTTCTAAATCAACTGAACATTAAATCATCATATTGCAAAATCTTAAAATGCACGTGACATCAAAAATCAACACGGTATTTGCAAATAAATCACCCGAATGTGTCCAACAGTATATTTGGGATTCATTTGACAGGAAACATTTGGGACAATAAAGTCAAGTAAGTGTGCTCAGTAGAAGATTCCTTTTATATAATAAAATTCCTACACACTTAAAACGTTTTAAAAACAAAATGCTAAGATTCATCCCAGTTGCATATTGGTATCAATGTAAAATCTGTAAAGTGTGCATCCAAGACCAAGACAAGTTCATAGCTCACAAAATAATTAAACATTCCGAGGGGTAAGTAAATCTTTATTATTACCTAATTTTAACCCTAAAAATTATTAGTTTAGTTTAAAATTTATAGATTTTAAATGAAAATTTCGAATTACAGAATTACAGAAGCAGCTCCATCGATTGAAGTGGACAAAACCAAAAACGTGGATACAAAAAATTCAATATCATCCGTACCCGAAGTTGTTCCAGCAGTAAGAAGGTCAAAGCGAATCACTAAAAAAGTCCCATCTTTCTACAAGGTCGTATATAATACAAGAAGCCCGAACCCCAAACCAAAAACTAAAAACAACTCGGCTCGAAATGTCAAGCAAAAACAAACTGGAAAACTTGGCGAGATTATCGAAAAATTTCTATCAATCCAGGAAAATCGTCATGACGGGATTTCTCGTTGTGAATGCGATAGTGAGGAGTGTGAAGCAGTGTCCCCTGAGGTTTTAAGGTTAAGCTTTAATAAACTAATTTATTTTACAAAGTTAAGTGATTTCAAGAAAATAATGTACATGTATGGAATTGATTCTTTCAACTTATTTAGACCCTCGGAGCCAAAAATTACAAAACCTCAGTGGAAAATCCGTGCTCCAAGATCTATAATCTCCATGAATAATTTTAAAGTACAGAGAAAAGCTTATGAAGAAATGAACCCTTATCCATGCGGATTATGTAACAGAAAATTTCAATACCTAGCTGGTCTCTACACTCATTTAATTGCTGTGCATAACTGCAGAAACGGTGAGAAGATGTTTTATATGATTTTTTAAATTAAAAATTATTTGTCGAATTCTAATACATGCGTTTTTTATCTGTTTCTATTATAGAACACGGTACAAAGACCGGAAGGAAGTTGCCGTGTGATTTCTGCGGAAAGGTTTTCTTTGCATCAGGAAATTTGCGGCAACACATGTGGGTGCATACTGGAGAGCAACCTCATAAATGTGGAATATGCGATAAGAGGTTTACTTTTAAGCAAAGATTAGAAAACCATATTAAAACAGCACATACGAAAGAAAAACCATTTTGTTGTAAGATATGCAATAATCGTTTTACTTTCAAACAATGTTTGACTTATCATCTTAATAATGTCCATAAAAATGGCCTGTAGAGTATTTTTGGCTTTTTGAAATTACTTCCATGTACTTAAGGTCTTAATAATAAGTATAACAAATATTTTGTTGATGGCTTATTGCAAGGAATGCTTAATTTATTGTGTTACTATGAGATGTGTAATTATTTTGAATTGAAGCCCATGAAGAGATCTTTCACCCGGATTTTACTGCTCAACGAAAAAACGACTTTTTTGCTGTGATTGTATAATTCATGTGACATAATAATTTACTTTGTAACAAAAGTAATTTCCCCTGCTAAACAATGTAAACCCTATCTCCTGGAGAAAATTAATTTTGATTGTTACTCAAAATGTCTTTCAATTAGATCGAAATTAAGCTAACTAACTTCACTGTGTTTCGAAGTCATGAATGATCATTGGATTGTTGCTTTAAAATTAACATGTAACATTGAAAGTGCAAAATTAAATGTTTTGCAAATATTGTATGTTCTTCCTGTATGGTGTCTGGGTTCTAAGGTATTTCATCTTTATTTATCTCGTCCCTTAAACATTTTTAACGCATGTTGTTCGGATATTAAACAAGCTTAGATTATTAAAAGAGCAAATGAGTGGAATTAGAGATGGATTAGCAAAATGTTAAAGGTGGAAGTAAAACATTTTTAAATCGCATCTAAAACCAATTACTTTTTGTTAGTTTTACAAACACATGGGCTCTCTTGTTGAAATATCTGAATTCTGTTTCGACTAAGACTACCAAAGGACGCAATGGGGAAAGTGAAGATGACTCTTGGTACAATTTTCTCCTAGTGAAAGTATTTATTCAACTTGCACATTTTATCTAAATTCTAATGTTCTAGTATTTTTTTGTTTCTAAAAAAAAAAACTTAACGCACATTTAACAAATTTTTTCAAGCATTCTAATCTGATGTGACTTTAATTTTTAGATCAACATCAAAATAATATAGATACAAATAAAACTCATTTATACTGTTTTTTTACGTACGAATAGCTTTAATAGTCAAAATATGTTCAAACAGAGGTAGTATTGTTAAGATGGTTAATGTAAATCAGTAGTTTGATGATTTAAATATAAAATTACATCTTCAGCAAGAAGTTTAAATTCCAGACTGAACTCATAATAGACGATTGATTAAAATAATTACTTCCCTCGACGGCCTTTCTGCTGACCATGATCTATATGAAACTTTTTAAAGACCCTTCGAAGTTGTTTCAATTCTTGTTTGACAGCCATGTGCTCAACTAAAGTAGCATCGGCCAATTCAAGTAATACTTCATGCTTCAGATTCAACTTTTCATTTTCTTCACATAGTTTATCATGTTTAGACTTCAATTCCAAACGAGTTTGTTTTTTCGAGTCTCTGGCTAGGAAATAGCGTCAATAAATAAGGTATCACATTGTTAATCATTTATTATAAACCTTGGGAAAACCAAAGTTCTAATGTGAGAACAATGGGATGAGTAATTGTTATTTAGGTACCTGCAGGACGCCAAGATCCATCTGTCATGAAAGTGGAGGTGATGCTTCCAAGTTGCAAAGTTATTTTCTGCGGGTTAGGACTACCTTTTTGCATTTGCATTGGATAGCTTTCATCTTTGGAAGTAGCTTGTGCTTCAGAATGACCTTGAGATTTTTTTCCAAAATTTTTCATACTGGAAAAATTTACAAGTTGTTTTTAATTCGAGTAGATTGTATTTGACCTTGGTTTACAGTAGTTAGCAGAAAATAAATATGAATATTACAGTATTCAGTATACAGTATTATAGTATTCGATAATATGAATTACAATACAACAAATTAAAATGTTCATGCAAACTAATGCAAAATTATTTTCACACAATTTTACATAACAACATAATTAAACTAAAGATAAATGCAAATTTTCATCTCCAACTCCAATTGACTCTACAATTAATAACTCAATCTGTCGATAGAAATAACTCTTCTAAAAGCATTACATTGTCATTTTTTATCATGTCAATTGAGTTCTAATCTCTAAAAAACATACTATCACAGGAGTACAACAGGTGACAGGTACCTGATGATTTGATTTTTTAGCAGTTAGATTAAAATGTTGTAAAAATGTCATCTTATTTAGAAATGTCAAAGTTTTAGTTAAAATTAGCTCTTACAAAAGAAAGGGAATGTGGGTGTAACTATTTATTTTAATGCAGCATGTTATATTTATTATTATTACCTTAAATTCCTGTCATAAATAGTCCTAAATGTTGGGAACAAATTTCCCAGCTATTGAAATTAATATTGCATGTGAATATAAATTATGTACAATTTAAAGCTGCGTCAACAAACCCTTCGTGCATGAAAAATGTTATTCTGACAGCCACGTGGAAATGCGAAATGTATCCAATCCAATTTGACAGCTTACAAAAATGTATCCATGCAATCCGATACCGAAAGCGTATAAGATGCCGTCGAAATCCTAAAAAGACTTGCATTAAAAAATTAGATAGTATGGTGAGGTTTCTTCCACCCACGCTCATAGTCAAGAGATGTAGTTTAATACGATTATTGATTTGCATTTAAAATCACTCAAGTTTTCTGAGTTACAACTTTTACAAATGATTTCTAAAACTGCAAGTTATATGCATATCTCATTGTTTTGTTTGAAATTTTAATGACTTCTAGTTTATATCATTCAAATTCAAATTGTGATTTATAGTTCCAGACTTATGACGACAATAAAAGTATTGCATGTCAAGAAATGCAATAATGAAATGAGTTATCAAGTAACAATTTCAGTTTACCTTACCTATAGGGAAATGGACATAATTCCATTTTAAGTATTGCATTGAAATGGTCAAACTCAAAGAAAGTTAGTTGCATTTACTTGAATGAAGAGAACTTTATTAATCCTTCAAAATGGCATTAACATGGTTTGTGTTGGCATTACTTGCTCTAAAATGTCAATTGAAGTTATCTTCAGGTAAGTTTTACAATAGTATTTAAATTACTTAAATACTTTACAAAACATTTTAAAAGTTTAAAATTCAAAAATTAATACACTAAATATATTCTGCAACAGCTCAAGTAGGACCATGCAAATTACCTCCGGATTTTCCGTTAGGCATTCCATTAAATTTCGAGTCATTCGAAACATTTGGACGTGAAATCAAAATACCATTTGCATACGTTGCTACTGCAAGAAATTCCAAACAAGTGGTGACAATTACAAACTGGGCTTATCAAAATGGTTATCGTGTAAGAGCAATGGGGAGCAAACACAATTGGTCCCCTTTGGCCTTCTCTCCCACGGACAACAATAAAGCCTGTCCCAATACAATATTGGTAGACACGAAAAAATATTTTACATCGATGATTGTCCATCCGCCTGATCTTCAACAGCCTGATTTACATAGCGTGAGTGTTGGAACTGGTGTGAAATTAAGGGTTTTACTGGAGTTTTTGGAGAAAAATGGCCTTGGATTATTTTCTAGCCCTTCAGTAGGTGGAATAACGATTGGAGGGATTCTTGCAGTTGGGGCTCACGGCTCCGGATTTTATTCCGAATATGACAAAAAATCACCCGGTCATTCGTATGGGACAATTAGCAATTTAGTAATTCAAATGACAATCGTGGCATGGGATGAAAATATCTCAGAATACGTTTTGAAAACTCTACATCGGTCAGAAGAAGACACGAAGGCATTTCTAGTAAATCTTGGGCGCACATTTGTCACCTCTGTCACTTTGAGAGTTGGGAAAAATCAAATGCTTCGATCTGAGACATTCTTTTACATCCCTGTAGAGGAAGCTTACGCCAATCCGTACAAATTGACTGAAAGCACCCGAACCATAGCCAAATTTGCAGAGTCGTATGGTCGAATATTTGCAACGCGTTTGCCCCCAGGAAAAATGATTGCGATACAAACTTGGCACTCCGAACCAATAAAACCGACGAAATCTAGGTTAAAAACTGGACTAATATTTCATTATCATAAAAACTATTTGCCTTTATTTCTGGAAAATAGTTTACGATTTTCAGTGACAACTATCCCTAGTTTAGTAAAGTTTATCTCGATTATTGGCTACTATTTCCTTGTGGTTTTATCTGTATTAACGAGATCTGTTGACTATTGGGGAGCTTCAAAAAACATGTTTATGTTTGGCATCGATACTGCTCCAAGAGTAACAGCAAACCCTTTTACATTTATAACGTCTCGAGATAATGTTCAACTTGTGTTGCATATTTTTCATACCCATTTTGAGGGATTGTCTGCCGAGTACGCAAAAATTCATCAGTACCCCACACCAGGACTTTCAGACGTTCGAATTACGGGTCTAGATTTTCCAAAAGATGTTGAGATTCCTGGAGCAGAATCACCATCTTTGTCTCCGATTAGACCTGTTCCAGAGTACCCGGATTACGATTCGGCTATTTGGATCGACCTCACTGGATATTTGGAAACTCCTTACCTCTATGAGTTTATGACTCGTTTACAAAGTTTACTCTATCGAGATATTCATGAAAAGTTCGCTATAATTAGAGCTGAGTGGTCTAAAGGATGGGCGATAACGGAGTCAGGGGCTTGGACTAATGTTACTGTAATGAATCATTATTCAAGAACGTTTTCAAATTCTGATCGTTTAGAAGAATGGAATTGGGCTGTGAAAACATTAAATTCGTATGATCCACATCGAGTGTTTAGCAATAGTTTTTTGGATGCATTTTTAGTGGAACATTGAAGTATATTCTAAAAAGTTAAGTAAATATACCATTGATGAACAGCATATAATATTAAAGATAATTTTAAGCTTGAATTCGGTATTCTTTGTGTGGATTGTGGATATAAATCCATTTTAGTGAAAGTGATCGAGTCATCTTGAATTTTTATTATTCGTAGTGAGCTTGACTAAAGGTTCACACATTAAATATTTTAATTTTCAAAAAATGTGGAAAACTGTCGATTAACACTGGTAATGTTAACCTCATTTGCGGTAGTCACAATCAGTTATGGTATTATAATGTGAATTTAATTGAAGCACTTTGTACTTGCGTATATTGTAAGATTGAAAGAAAATCATAAACCTTGCATCATTTAATAGAGAAAATAAAAATGAATTAAGTGCATGTATTATTTTAGATTTATTGTTCTTTACACTGTATGTGTACTGCATTTATGTTTTCCGTATAACACCTTAATTTGAAAATGAAGTAAACTAATAGCATGGCAAAAACAATTATCTACTGGAGAATCATCTTGTTTTAACTTATGACGTCAATACAAATTCTACCACAGTCGAAATAAAGACAGTCACATGTAATTAAATAATGCTAACTGCTGGCTTCAACTGCAATCCCACTATAAAATTGAAGGAATCAGCAAGACGATAGTTTTTTTGAAAAAGATTCATCAGCAATGCATACGAGTTAATGCTATTTAATTTTTATAATATATCAAGGTTGATCACGTTTTATGCAATTCAAAGGTTAAATTAAAAATTATAATTATAGGATTATATAATAATTCAACGTGAGAAAACTTAACTTCATTTTATGCTAATAGGTAAACGACTGACAATAAATTAGATAATCAATATACCAACTCCATTTATTGCACAAGTCTTCGGGTGTCAAAATTCTAATTGGCATTAGCCGATGCAAAATTTTATAAATTAAAATCAAAGCTTTTAACTCTATACTGAAAAATGGAATTATTTTGATTTTTAATTGGATGTCTCATATTGAAATACAAAGTAAACCTTTCTTCAGGTAAAGCTATTAATCAATCTAGTTTACAAGTTTTTTAAATTTAAAAAGCCATCCGATATTCTGAAGATTCTTCATTATTTATTATTTAGCTCAAGAGGGACCTTGTAAATTGCCTCCAGACTTTCCTTCAGGCATTCCATTAAATATCGAGTCATTTGAAACTTTTGGACGTGAAATCAAAATACCATTTGCATATGTTGCTACTGCAAGAAATTCCAAAGAGGTGGTGACAATTACAAACTGGGCTTATCAAAATGGTTATCGTGTAAGAGCAATGGGGAGCAAACACAATTGGTCCCCTTTGGCCTTCTCTCCCTCGGACAACAATAAAGCTTGTCCCAATACAATATTGGTAGACACGAAAAAATATTTTACATCGATGATTGTCCATCCACCTGATCTTCAACAGCCTGATTTACATAGCGTGAGTGTTGGAACCGGTGTGAAATTAAG
>JAQFZZ010000508.1:0-17474 GCA_034696405.1 Isotoma caerulea
TGGAGAATTATATGGAGGTATAATAACAGACCATACCTAAGTCACATAATTGACATATAAAAGCAACTTTATGGTGCAAATTTTATATTGATAAAACTTTGGTAGGTTGAATATGTTTCCCAAAATGCCAAAGGGAAACTTTTAAAAGTTATATGCATTTGTTACGCTTGATGCTTATTCTGCAATATTCACTGTGTAGAAATTTTTATTTTCTATCTGTTTGTGAACAAACCTCAATTTGTATTTTATACTTTTACATACACTTCTGCCAAAGTGTGTAAAACTCATCTTTTTACTGGCTAAGTTTTTTATAGAAATCTTTTTAAGTTTCTAAATTTTAATTTACTTAAGTACGTCATGTAGTTACCGTACGAATTAAGTCGAATATTAATTTGTAAATAAATTTGTAAATCTTACAATGTGAATTTTAACGTTTAAATCCTAAGAAATTGGAGATTCTAATTTAGAATTGTTTACTTTTTCCTCATTCTTTTTGTAAGTGACTTTATTTAATTTTCGTCAAATCTTAATTGTTTTGAAATCTATTTCTTTCTTGAAATTAATAATGGCAATTTTTAATTCCTGACCTGGTCCAAACAAATTTGGACTATTGTAGAATGTGACCTGTCTTTCCTGAAGTTTTTAAAGATGTTTTCGGGTTGAACCTTGAGGACATGGACGTGTTGTCACCTTCACATCCATCATGAATCCGAATTTGGATGTGAATCCAAGATTACTATCCCCCCAGAAAATGAGAATTCTCCTGAATTCTAAGGTCACTCTGGTCAAAATGGAAGTTCCGGATATGGCTGGATCGGACCCTTAATTGTGTTGAAGTCCGTAGTAGCAATCAGAAGTCACCAGTGTCGCGTTTGAGGTTGTTCGTACCCTTCAGGGTTTATGCTCTGAGTTCTAAGTTATAATGCCTATTAATATTTTATACAAATATGTAATTAGAAAAGAAAATAGATTTATTTAAGATGAAAAATGTGATACAAAGATGAAGGAAGGCAGGAGCCTTCCTTCGAGATGAGAAGCCAGGAGTCCAAGTCTCGACTGGCTCTTTTACATTACGAATTAGTTTTATATTATAATGATATTGCTTAGGTAGCTAAGTCTTACAATACAACTCTCATCTCAACTCTAAGGTATTAGAGTTGAGATGCCATAAGGTGAGTTTCACCTTTTTACAATAGGTAAAGAAACAAAGGAGGTTTAGTACAATAACCTAAAACACAATAGTTCTTACACATACAATAAAGTCTTGTAATACAATACAGAGTTTTGCTTAACTTAAAATAATAAACTTTAGCAGATTGCAAATCTGCTTTTTACCAATCTGTCAAATCTTGTTACAGAACTAAAGTGAGAAAAAATTGTCCTAACCGCCAAATAAATATTGAAATAAAATTGAGAAAACACAATAATACTAATTGCAACAAAAACTTTATTGCTCCCATTAATGTACTAATGACATTAGAAATTTTGACATTTATCAACTAAAGTTGACATTAATCCTCTATTTTACAACTGTCTTATCCCGACCAGAAGCATATTTCCACAATTATGGAGAGGATGACGGATTCTCCATAGAACTGGGAGGTGCAGGTGTTACCTCGGAGTAATAAACCCCGTCCACCTCAAACTCCACAGAAGGGACATCCTCGACATCGAGTTCTAGGCATAAACAATTACAACTTATGTTGTATTCAAGAAAGGCATTTTTCTCCTTCAGATTAACCCACTGCTTTTCCTGTTCTTCCAAATATTGTTCAAGACCCTTAAAGGAATTTAAAACCAACAATAAAATTATTAAAGTTAAAATAAATGAATAAACAAATAAATACCATTTACAAAATTAGAAAATTTAGCTCCGTATCCATTAAAGTATTGGCTCGCTTCACGTTTGCCAGATATTCCGGTAACCCATGATTTAAAGAACATTAAATCTGACGAAACTAAATAACACACAAATAGATAAATAATAAACCTTATGTCTTATAAGTGAAATTAATTATGATTAAAGATTTAATAAAAATTTTGATACTCGTAACCACACATGTCAAACTATAAAAAGACATTAAAAACAAAATTAAACTAACGAGAAATAACTTTAAAATCAATAATTAAAAAAATTATTAATTATCTGACATGACAAATGTAGTGAGTCAAACGTGACATCGGGTAATGAGGATCTTTTATCCCTCTTATCTGCTCGTTAGTGACGCACAAATAATCAGTAACACTGCCGTAATGAGAAGTGTCATAGCGCACGAATATCTACGGAGAATTAAAATTAATATGAATAATTATATTAAATATTTAAAACTTTAATTAAACAATTAAAGAACTAACCTTTACATTCCTTGTACAATCCTCGCAAAATTCCAGAGTTTCCAGGTTGGTCTCGAATTCCAAATTTCCCCCTCGGTTTTCACCGTATGAATGACAATATTCTGAATCATTTTCCGAATAAGGATGAGAGAAATCAACTTTGTGATTCCTTGGACGTCCAACCTTCTTTATCGGAATCAAAGCCGAGGCAAACAAGTACGTAGTAGTTGAGAGAACAACGAAAATTCGTAGAAATTGCATTTTTCCAGAGGAAAAGAAAATTAAACTCGAAAATTAACTCGAAATTGATTACTAGTAAAGTGCTAAAGTGAACTTTCAAACTGTGAATAAAATTGAGAAGCATTTTAGTCGAGGTTTTAAAGGCAATGATCATGCAATGATCATGCGATAAAGTGCATAAGTTTGCACATAGCAATAAATTCCAGTTTAACTCAATCACGGATTTGTCATGAAATAACAGCATGTGCATATAAGAAATTGCATAAAAATACAATCTATAAATAGATAAGATCTTGTTTAACTTTACTTTAACAGTTTAACTTTACTTTAAACAAAGTTCTTGTATATATATATATATCTATGTTAATGTACTAATCAGCTATATTTTATGACTTTTGTCTAACCGCTTTATTATTCAGGTCATTGAACGTAGGTACGTTCAACCTTGAGAACGTTGAGTTGTAACGAGGAGCCAAAAGTAAGATTGTCATTTGTAATCCGAAGAAGTTTGTACATTATAGATAAAATATTCAATTTATTAATGTTTTTATCCTTAATAATAATAAAATTGCTTAGTTGACATCTTTTATAAAGTAGTTCAACATCTCGTAAGTGCAATATCTTGTAGATCAAAAGATATTATTATTATGTGAGGGTAAGAAATCACTACCTGAGATTTCTTACCCAGATGCATTGACAAAGTCAATGCGGATGTAAGATTACTTATTAATATTACAAACTAGTATTTAGTAAGGGAAGAGAGAGAGAGACAATAATCAGTTAGAAGTTGACTGCTGCCTTCAGACCTCTTCTCATCTCTCTTCCTCTTTCACGTAACCCGATAGGCCTTCGGGCCCCACCGTTCTTATTGTATCATTATAATTTATATTAATAAATTCAAACATTCTTTTTCAATTCAATTACATGAATAATTATTCGCTATCACTTTAATTATTCGATGATATGACATAATAAGCCTAGTAACGATACTCGAATATTTTTCTTGCTAATGCACAAATGAGAACAGGAAAGATTGGAAAAAGCGAAACTTTAAACAGTCTCTTTGAATATCTGGTCGCTTATCTTTCAAACTTCATTACGAAGATTCCGTTGCCAGGACAACTAAATTTACAGGCCTAAATTAAAATTGACAGTGGAATTGACCAAACGATTTCATTTCAGATCTTCCAGATCAACGAAGTATTTCTTACATAACTATGCTCAAAAACAACAAAAGGAAAAGGAAGTTGGAATTGATATCAAAGTGCATCTCTGTGTTGAAATTGAAAATATCAATACACTTGGAATTCAGAAATTGACGTCATTATGGCCTCAAAGGGCCAAAATTTAACAAAACCATTATTGTGCCTAAGTATTCCCTTTCTCATCTTCTCTCCGTGATACTCCACAATTTTGTGTTTACAGTATCAAATACACGATTATTAAGTGAGAAAAGAAATAGATTTATTTAGAACCAAAAAGAGTAATACAGAAGAAGGAAGGCAGGAGCCTTCCTTCGAGATAAAAAGCCAGGAGTCTAAATTTCGACTGCCTCTTTTACATCAAGAATTAGTTTTATATCTTAATGCTCTTACTTAGGTAGCTAAGTTTAACAATATAAACTCTCATCTCAACTCGAAGGTATTGAGTTGAGATGCCATAAGGTGTGTTTCACCTTTTACAATAGGTAAAGGAAACAAAGGAGTGTTGAAACAATAACCTAAACACAATAGATTATTACAATAGCTTAAGTATAATAGAGTTTTGTATTTCATTAAACATAAAACTTTAGCAGATTGAAAATCTGCTTGTACCAAATATGCCGATACTTGTTACAGCCTTTCCAAAATTTTTACTAATTTCATGGCATAAAATTTTATAAATAAGTTATCGACAAATACATGACAACATTTTAACATAAGGTATAGCGATTGGGACGATTTGGGTAATGGTAGTATTGAGTGGTATAAAGATTATGATGATTTTGAGGAGATGTTGGCTTGATGAATAATCCCGGGAAGAATCCTCTTGGCATAGTTTTCATAAAAATACAATTTTTACTTTCTTTGAAAATTTTACTCTAAGGTCTTTTTATAGCCTTAATTTTTACAAAAGTAGCTGGGTTCATACTACACAATAAAAACCCTTGGAAATACGTTCGACGTTCTCAGTGTCTTCTCAACAGTTAAGTACTTCTAAAGTATAATATCAACAGATTATTGTTAAAATGGTGTTTACAATTCTGTGTCTTATTATCTTTTGGTTTACACCTATACAACCTGCAACCGTGGACAGTGGGCATTGGTTAAATGATGATTTTTCCCCATTTTGGCAAACTTAGGAATATGCCAAGGAGAAGATCGACAATGGGCCAGTGTACCATGTCGACTTCGAATTACTTGACCCCTGTCACATTTGTTTATCTGAAACGGACAAAGTATCTTTTATATTTTAAACTATAATGGTAAATTTTGTTTCATAATTAATAAGATACTTTGTTATTTTATAGGTCTTTTTAAGGTATAATAATACCATCAATGAAGGTTTGGCAGATTATTTCTGCGAGCGTTACAAAAATGTACGATCTTATGCTCATGGTCTTACCATGGTAGTGAATTATGTGAGTTGTTGTACAAGTATAATTTTAACTTAGCAAGTTTAAGTAATTTAACATTTTATAAGTTTTAATTTACAATACATTTTGTTTTTGTAGGTCTGCAGAGTAGAAGACTGCGACTTGGAATATTTAAAATTCCCATATAGAATGGAGTAAGTTTTGTATATAATTATGGTATTTTTAGATTTAATTTAGAACAATAATCAATCTTATATAATTATTACGCTTGTAGGAATATTATCTGCGCAAAGGAATATTACGTTCCGCAGTACCTACGGAATGCACAACGAGCTATGGGACCGAACTTTGACTTGGATGGGTTATTTAAGATTTGTAAGTCTTTTACTTCTTTCTTCATTATTTGTTTAAGTGATACATTATTCCTTTCAATCGTTTGTTATTGATTTTCAGTGGAGACAAAGGAACGCCAATGGGCAGCGTTGCTTGCTGGAGAGACCGTTGCTGGTTCTCATTGTTATTGCGAGGATGCTCCTGTGGAACCTAGTTCATCCCCTCTTACTACCACACCGTACCCTTTGAAACGAAAATATCGTGATCCCATTATTAAATTCGCCCTTTCTTAATGTATCAATCATTTAATCCACTTTTTGATTTAATGTGCACTTTAATTTTCTTATCCTCACTAACCTCATTAATAAACGAACGACACTTAGATTACTAATTAATTTTAACAAAGATTATTTACGGAATGTTTAATAAACATGTATTTTAAAATAAAGGAGGCCGCTTAACGCGGTTATTGCTTCTTTATACTGTATTTTTAGGTTTTTTCATTTCATGAGGGAAATTAACATTTGAGGCCATGAAAGAGCCATTCACAAATACAATCATTAAGTTTTATAACATATTAATTAATAATCCGTGAGGTAGTGTTAGGTACATAGTTTCTAACAAAGTATTGAATATCATTATTATTGGAAATGTTCATTTTGAACTATTTAATATTTTATACTACGTCAAATGCTAATTATATTAATTACTTTGCATACTTCTGAATTTTCAAAATTAGTATTCATATAGGGTTTACATAGGATAGGAATTCTGAGTTAGTTTCTATCTTAATTTTACGTAACTTCTACGTGATCCACTTAGTATCCTTATAACCTTATATAATTTTTACTACGTAATTCCCTACTACCCTATGTTAATCATTCTTATAGGTTAGTAGAGTTATAACTTTAGATACTTTACTCTAATAGGGTGCATTTAGCTGCTACTATTTTTATAACAGATTTACTTACTCGTTCTAATGTTAAGAATGCTTTTAGCCTTCCTAGCATCTTATAGAATTTTTCATAATGGCTGATATATAGCCTAGCCTCCTTACCTATTTACTTATGAGGCTGAGTAAGCCTGTCTCACGAGACGGTCATACGTCTCTACTAACAACTTTCTTTTACTTTCACTCTTGTTTTCTCGTGAAACTTTCACTTCATTTCTTCTAAATTTTTCTCGTTAATAGTTCTTGACTGGCTCTACCTTATTGCATAATAACAAGTACGTATGTAATAGCCTTCATAAGTTCTATACTATATTTTTTGCATGTGTTATAGGAAATGTGCAAAAGAAAAATGAAATAGAAAGATGAAATGAGAGAACTTGCATATTTACTAGTTATGGATGATTTAAGTCAAATTTTTACTTGACATAAATTATACATATATTCATCACCCAAACATGGGTATAAGGTACTTTAACATCCTGAACAGAATTTGAATCTGAAATGGAGAAAGTATATTGATAGTTACTGCCTTATGTAATTTTTAGGAGTTTAAACAATGATATTTTATCATTGTGTAGTGGTACTTTCATATCGTATGATATTAATCGGTTCTTTGAGTATGCCTTGAGTTTTAAAACATAGATCCATCATATCTATTGAAGTTATAAAACTTAAGCCAAATTATTATTCATTTAAGCCTGTCTCGTAATTGTTTTAACACGTATATTTTGTAAGATATATTTTTACTTAGAAGAAGTAGATATACTACTAGGTGTCATTAAAATGAAAGATAGTTATTTTGTCTTTTTAATAGTCTAGGGCAAGATAATCCGTTTTGTAAATTCCATTAAGCAATTTTAATTCCATAAGCCTTGGGAATAAATTAGGTAACAATGATTTTATATGAAAGACTGACAAGCAGCCAAAAGATAACTATTCATTAAGTTTAGAAATATATTGTTCACTCTAGGTATGGATAAAGGAAAGAAGAACAGATTACTTTATTTAAGTCATTTCCAGTGTAGTTTTGAATTTGCTTGTGATTGATAATCTTAATTGGTAATCTTAGTTAGTGTATCTCCAAATCTACCCGTCCTAACCAAGATTTTATTGACGTATTCTGGAATGGATGTGGATGATTAAATTTGCAAAATGTGCAAGACGCATCTGTCTGTTCTATCTATTCCCTTATAAGACAATAACCGATATAGTTAATGTGTTAAACCGTGCAGGTAATGAATTAACAAATACAATTTGGAAATTTCTTTCCCATCATTATATCTTGCAACGTTCTGTTCGTAAGGTTATTGGGTTTTCTAATCAATATTTGTGACAACTAAAAGTACAAAATATTATCCGAGTAATACGAACTGTAATTGATTTTCCTTATCAATATTTGTGACAACTAAAAAGTGCAAATTATTATCCGAGTAATACAATTAGTAATTGATTTTCCTAATCAATATTTGTGACAACTAAAGATTAAAAGGGCCTATCCCATATGGAGTACTCGAGTTTCCTAAATTTTTCATATAACTTTGGAACTTCTGTTCGAGTTTGCCCATGGTGCTTTCTGTTCTCTGTTTGTGTGGACAACTTATGGCTAAAATTGGAAGTGGAATATCTAACTAGCCTTTTTGATTGTACAGACCCTTGTATAGAATAACTTTCTTTAATCGTTACATGCTAATACTATGCAAGTATAATTTATGGAATGCTTTATTAAAAGGTCATCTCATCAACAAGAATGAGATGTTGTCAGATTGCCTTTCTTAAGTATTTTGCATCGTTCATAAGGAACGAAATTGAGGAGAATTCATAATTAATAAATGTCTAGATATGTTATTCAGCTGATAAAAACAATGTCTCCTGGCAAAAACAGAATTATGACTTGCTTTTGATAAGATTGCGTTTGATGCTGGATAACTGGAGCGTATCATTACAATATGGTATCTCAACAGTTGGCTTAAATGGAATCTTCTGATAAAATTCAAGACAAATGCATTGATTTGATTCTATTTTAAAATTTCGCACTGAATTGATAAAATCTCTATTGCTTAGTATAGCTTGCACGCTTATACGTAGTGCCGTGAAATTTATAATCTGCCTGTCTTTATGTCATTACTTAACTTATTGGCTACAATCAGTAAGTCAATTGGCTTGACATGGCCAATTTTGAATCAGAACTAATGTACAGAACATCTACTTAACTTTGAACTTAATACGTACTTTGTGAATATTATTTGTTCTCGTTATTTTCATTAAATCATTCTGACATGGAATGAAAGATAATAATGTTTCTATTCCATAATTTCAGCAATTTTCATAATTTGATATCAAAAATTTTGGTTGTAAAGTCTTGCTAAAGTGAGAACAACAAAAGTTGTTACTCTCACAAGGAATGACTGTTGTAAAACAAACAGTAATTGACACATGTTAAATAAATTCTAGTTTGGAAGTTCTTTAATAAAGGGCACACAAGGGCGTCCACCCCGGTTACATAAGTAATCTCAGGTTGGCAAATTTGCTTTGTTACATGTGTTCTCAAGAATGATTTTAACAAGTAATATTGTTATTTTATTTGAGTTTACACATCATGGCTAGCGAGCTTGTACAATCTTCATATGCCATAGATTAATTTTAGATGTCTGTTTTATATAATTAACTATTGTCGTACCGCAACTAATAATTATAATTGATTAACTCTCTACGCTATTTAAAAGTGGAGAATAATTTATCTGATTTTACCTGCATCAAATTATGCAAGACATGCCTTATTATGCATCGTCATTGATTTAACATTACAGAGTTTATACCTGTGTGTGATCAAGGTGAATTTTCAGATATTTAGGCTAACATATGTCACAGTTATGTCACACTATTATTTTTACATGTGTATGAATAGTTTAAGTTTGCTTGGACATTTAGATCTGATGAGAAATGATGCATCATGCATGACTAATGATTAAGGACGTCTCCTATCATAGTCTAAGCTGCCTCAAAACATAAAAATCGTCTCTATCATGCAATTCTTTTATTCACAGAGCTATTTTCTCTAGCTATTATACGTTTATCATCTATTGCTTTGAATTGAACTGACTAACGAGTAAATTGTCTGTATAATGTCCAGTTCTGAACATTATTGTTTTAGCTATGTTGCTGTAATATGCCTGTGTGATTTACGTCAACTACTTATGAAGGCAATTAAATGTGCTTAATCTAGAATGCACTAAGAAGGATTTTAGATCTAATCATGGCCTACCTATAATAATTATATTAATTTTAATTCAAAGTAAAGTACAACTTGAAGTACTGAAGTAGGAGGAATAACTATTCCTATATCAAGTCTAAGACATTATTTCTTTGACATATATCGAGGTATTACGTTTTTCACTACCTAGTAAGGCATTACGTTTTTGCAACTACCTTTTTCTGTTATTCTAATAGGGCATTTAAGCTTTAAGTTTAAGCTTTCTTGAAGCTTGGCTCTTAATGAGTCTCATGTTTTTCTAATAAGACAACATTATTTACAGAATCACCACCCAATCTTTTGGAAATATTGGGAAACCGAAAATATCTATCTTAGAGTTCTAGAATTCCTTGTATGGTCTAGATGTCTCTGCAAGACATTTGTTTTTAATAGAGAACTTTTTTAATAGAGTCAATTATTCTAGTTACGATTTTAAAGTCAAAGTCCATTATTCTAGGGTGTAATCTAGCTATAGTTAATTCAAGTTGTCTATAAGGTCTAAGAACTGGACTTCCGAACCTATGATATGACATTAAATATTATTAATTTATACTACCTATCCAGTGGCAGTTGAGAGCTAGATGTTCAACGAAGTAGTTGAGTGGCCACTCAAGTTCGTCATGCTAGTCTCTTGAGCTCATTTTATGTAGTATGTGGACTACTTGTGGTTGCATAGTTACCCACATCCCTCAATTTTGGGATTATACAATAGGGAATTTTTATTCATACTCTACCTGTCTGGTAAACTAGATAACTGTTCTTGCTTTGAAGCAGTTAATTTTGAAAACTAGTTACCGATTAAGCCTTTTATGGCTAAGCCTGATTATATTTGAAATGAATCGGCTTCTTCTCTAATTTAGCAATGGTGGAGGAATAGCAGAGGGGATCAGCCTACTGTATAGTTACCTATTATTTAATATGTAGTCAATTACCACGGTAACCACTTAATTAATCAGATAATCTGTCTTTGTATAGTACAGTAATGTCATTATCTGAATGCTATCGTGTTTTAAATGACTGCTGTATAAGGCAGCTGTTCTGTACACTGGCCAGAAACCTAAGTCAACAAAGAAGAAAAACTTTGTAATAAACAGCTGTACAATTAAAAATTTGGAAGGAACAGTAATCATTGCATACCTATGGTTATAGCTTGTTCCGAATTAAGGAGTTCGGTAACATTTCGATAGTTGATTTGGAACTCTTCAAATATGCTCTGCTAACAAACAGAATAAAAATTAAATTCCATTAGAATGGATTTAATGAATGAGAGGTTGTTCACTTTACGTTTGTATGAACTTTGATATTTTCGATTTCATTGAGAACATAATATCCATCTGGTCCATCATTCTCACGATGGTGGCAGAGTAAGTGAAACAGTCAAAGTAGGCTTCTGTAAGTCTTCAGAGTTTTCATTAAAGTAGTATTTGTTGACTCCGTGAGACATGTGGGTTAAACCAGGCCGCAGTTTCGGACATTCTGATCTCCAACAGACAATGTTTAAAGATGCTTGAATTGTTTAAATTGTAATCTGAAATAATGAGGTGTGTAAAAAAATACCGTTTTGGTTTGAACTCAGTTTGTGGTTTCCAAAACTGATGAGAATAATGAATGATTTTTATCATTAACAGTCTATACTATCATGCAATATTACTTCTCTGCTTAGGCGAAAGAATTGCCTTGCCATGTGATTATTGAGTACTATAGAATTTGTTAGCAAGAAAGAAAAATTAATCGAACCAGAGGATATGGCAGGAACAACGGGCACTCCGAAGGGAGAAGATCCTTGAGGGCGTCAACGCCGGGGAACACTAGCCATCAGAGTCACCAGTTTGTAACGACCATCGTTCCTTCCTGTTACCCCATTGGTTCGGTGTATTGCTTAAATATATGAGAATGCAAAGGCCTTTAGTTTGAGAATTAAATAACCCAATGCCCATGCAAAGAAGTGAATTGTAAGGCAATATTTAATATAAAATAATAAGAAAGGATTAAGTTTATTTCAAGATAAATGTTACGTGAGGCAAAGGGCCGAAGCAATTGCCTGGCGAAGAGAGTAGAGGTAGAGATGTGGAGGAGAACGGCAACAGGAAGACTGCCGTCTTTAGCCTTACTTTTAGATTTATATATGATTATACTTACTTAGGTAACTAACTACCTGTATGTATTAATAAGATAGTGTAACAGGGGTGCAACGTCTCGGATCAAATCAGGTGGTTCGATATGAATAAAATAAAATGAGGAAAGTCGGATGAGAATCGAGTTACAATTGCCCGTGTAATAATGTGTAGACAGAGGCAAAAAGGATTGATATAAAATGATAATAATAATAATGTTTATTAAAAATAACGAAGTTTACGTGAGGCAAGGGCCGAAGCCCATGCCTTAGATGAGTAGAGGACAGGAGGTGTGGAGACGGCGAGCTTCTTCGGAATACTGCCGTTTCTCTCCTTGTTTCTATATTTAAGTATAAACTTAATACTTAGGTATCTAACGATAGTTACTTGTATATAATGTTAAAAAGATACCTTTCAGATACCTCATCTCTCAAGGTATGAGAGAGAAGAGGTGTACAATAAAGTAATAAAAAACCAATTATAAACTTAAGTACAATACATCAATCATGCATAAGTGACAACGATCATTAATCACTACCTCTCCTTCTTACAGCCCCAACTAGGCGTGTAAATTCGCCCGAATTACGACGACTATAATCCCACAGATGGATGAGGTAGTTAGTTGAATGAAGATGGATAAACAAAGTTTAACTCGATAATGAGTGAATATGTGATGTGCAGTCATTGCACTTCTTCATGAAAAATGCAATTTTTATTTAAAGAGTCTGTTGCTAGGTCTAAAAGATTTTTGCCAATCCAAATTTTTTTTTAGCCAACTCTTACTATTCTTTTTACAGAAGTGGTTGGAAACCTTACAAGTCCTGTTTGCAAAATAAATGCTACGACAAAGATAACTTTAAGCATGATTGTTAAAAACAGTAGGGAAAATTTTAATTGTAAATTATAATTAAACTGTCCAGAGCACAAAAGCAAGTCTAACTTGTCAAGTCTAATGGGCCCTTAAATGGGACCCCAGGGGAAAACCTCACCGATGAATTTCGGTATTCGACAGGAGTGGAGATCCTCAACAGTTGTGAGGAGTGCCTGATGGAATCTAAGGTACTGTTTTAATTGTCATATAATTGTTGTGGTCTCATTTATAAATTTAACTCGTACGAAATTAGATTAATTAATTAGTATTAAATTTTAATAATTAATTTTGTAACTTATAGATTTTTCTGCGGTTATCCTACGGGTTTTTACGGCATATGGGGAAACTGCGGAAGAATATATCCAACGTCGTTGGATTTCTTTTGGAATCGTAATAATGCAAATGAACCTCCAGGTAGAGTACTCCGTTTCTCGCTTGATAAGATAGCGAGCGGTGCTCATAAACCTGGATCTGTAATGATCTCATGTGCCTAAGAAAAACCTGGTAAAGGCTCTACTTTCCGTGCCTTCGGCAGGGAGGTGAGTATTCATGCCGATTCTGGTTTGTGCCTGTTTCTGAATGAACAGCTTATTTAAAATTTTTGTCATTGGTGTGTGTGTGCACCTAAGACTTTCACCCAAGCATGCACAATGATGCTGGTGATTAGCCTGACTTCTGAAACAATGACGATTTACATGAACATCCTATGCATAACTCGTACTAAAAGTTATGAGGCAGTAAGTAAGAGGTAAGCATTGCCATGCTTTCTCTTCTTTGACCTTATGAAACTGATAAACTGTCTTGTATGACGGGCTTACAGCTCTCCAGGGCGTAGCTCACTGGAAGCTTGCCTCGTTTCTGAAGAGTCTGTTATGAGTGCAGTTCATCCAGTTTGGAAAAATGGATACAACTGTGCAAACTAAAGTAAAACGGTTCGTTCTACACAAGATCTGCACTGTACGGAGTCAACAGAATCATCGATTATCAAAACCGTTTCCCTTACAGTACTTAAAGCTCCGAGATTAAATAGTTAGCACCCAATCAATTTTTTAGATAAATTATAAGGTCAGGGTATGACCTTAAATGAATTAACTTGAGGCAAATAAAAGATGGCAATACATACAATGGCTAGAGGATTTTGCTTCAAACATCAGCAAACATGCGTCCAGCCTACTTCTCGTATAGTACGTATTATTGTGATTAGATTTACAGAATCGCATGTTCTTCATTTCAAAATATTCCAGTGGGAGGCCAATGATACACAAAGTAAAAGTCTACCCTCCAAGTAGTAAATCGTCCTCAACGAACTGTAACTAAGCCCACAAAGGCGGAAGCTTTCTGTAACGGGCCACCTTCCACCTTCGAAGGCTCCTTAGGTTCAATGCATACTTAAAATATATCAGAATGCAATGTATAAGTATGGGAATCAATTTAATACGATGCCCATGCAATAAGTAAGGCAAAGGCAAATGTTTAGATAAAATAAAGTAATAATAATAAGTTTATTCAAATGAATGTTACGCGAGGCAAAGGGCCGAAGCCCTTGCCTATTGAAGAGAATGTAGAGGAGAGATGTGGAGGAGAACGGCTCCGTTGGAAGACTGTCGTCTTTTAACATTACATTAGACTTTTATAATATTCTAATATATTTAGGCAACTAACTACCTGTGGGATTTTTATATTATATTATACTAAATAATATTAATCTATGACAGACAGGTAGATGTAATATCTCATCTCTCAAGGTATAGAGAGATGAGATGCACAAAAGTTTATTAAAGAGTTATGAGAATAAAAACATTACTATGATTGATTGTCTCTCCTTCTTTACCCATCTCATATCTCGTTACAGCCCCAACTAAGCGAAACAATCTCTCCTGAGATGTTTCTCTAACCCAAGAGATGGGTTCAATGGTATTAATAAGGTTAAAAGAGTCTACTCGGGATTTGCAATTATACTGTGTGCTTATCAATGTGCACACGAAATGAAATGCAATTTTGCTCATGTGTAATGAATGCAATTTTTTAGAAAAATGCAATTTTTCTAATTTTCTGTTGCCAGGCGTAAAAGAGGTTCTAACTCACAACTTAGTTTAGTTGGGTGTGGAGATCTTTTACTACGGTTTCACCGTCTGGTCTTTAATTTTAATTGAATTTACTAAACGAATTCGTTAAATCATGAAATTCATTGTTCTTTTAATCAATGTATGTATTTTCATACATGCATATGACTGTCGTTTCATCCAAACAAAGGAGACCTATGATGGAACTCCTGGTGAAAATGTCACTGATGAGTTTCGTTTATCCACTGGAGTGGAAATACTGAATCAGTGCGAATCGTGTCTTTTAGATTCAAAGGTATGGTTAATAATTTCAATTTAGCATAAAATAAAATCGTAAATTAAGATTGTAAGAATGTAATGGTTAATTCTAGGTAATAATAAACTTTAAAATAATATTCCTAGATATTCTTACGTCTACAATACGGTTTTTCGACAACATATGGAGAGACGAAGGAATTCATGTGCGTCAATCCGAGCTATTTGATGCGTCCAGATTCAAGGGTGTCAAGGGCGGTGGTGGCTCATGTATGTGACTTAGAATTTTGTCAGCATGAACATCTCAGCGTGCCGTTTGACATCTCCAGTTTGATCTGTGAGTCCCCTTTCCGGGTCTTCTCAGGAATTTTGCTATGCACTTTGATGGATTTCCGGTGTATGCATATTCCTTTTATCGTGAGTTGTTTGTGACTATATATATTGTTTTAAAGTCATATATCGTAAGATATTTATTGATAAGTGATATTAGTCAAAACCCAGGAATTGCAGTTGAGGGTCTGCAGGGAGAATGTGGAAGAATCCTCAGAATGCGAGTGCTATCCGCTTTCCTCTACTGAACCGAAGTCACCACTGAGATTCCTAGACATCGACGATACAGAGATCCTTTCTGGAAAATGGCTCTTTCTGGATAAATTGATGTTGATTTATGCAAGTAGTCGTTAGTTCTTTTTAAAGAACTATAGTGTAGAAATTAATTGATTGATTTTAGCTTGATGAATAAAGAATAATGACTTTATGAATTGACTTTTTATAATTTAAATCATGGCATTGTGCATTATGTTTGACAATATTTCGAGTAACCTTATTTTAGCATGGGGAGAAGTGAGAATTTTCATGATGATGAGGCTTTTAGGAAGGTTTTTCATTAGGACAAATACATAGATTTTGTAATAGTAAAGGATTTGCATTGAGTGGATAGAAGGAAAGATGGATGGAAAGTGCATCATCACATTTGGTGTATTTATACTACATTGAGTTCATGTATCCTATCATACCACCTACTTACAATGCCAAAGGAAGAAATATGGGGTA
The DNA here is from genome assembly GCA_034696405.1 of Isotoma caerulea. Lineage (NCBI taxonomy): Eukaryota > Metazoa > Arthropoda > Collembola > Entomobryomorpha > Isotomidae > Isotoma > Isotoma caerulea. The sequence continues at coordinate 16,041 of JAQFZZ010000508.1, forward strand.
GAGTTTCCTTTTATACTTCTTATTACTAAAGTACGGGTGGAATTTGTGTGCTTATTGCACTTCTAACCCAGAAGATTGGACAGATGCCATCGGGCATTTACAATGTCCTTGGTTCTTCCCATATTTCTCTCTGTTTATTAACCTACTGATAATAATAATATTATAAAAGAAGAGAGAGAAGTTTATTGGCCTTTATGCCTTTTCATAATGGACGGGTGGAGTATTCACGTTGCAACGTGACTCTGACCCACAAAGTAATGCATGCCGCATTTACACTTTCATTTACGTACTTCTTTCCTTCTATAAGAATGGTTGGTTCATATCTAACGATATTTCTCAACCTTTATTATTGTTACTTTCCAAATTACATGATACCATTTTAAAATAGAGAATACTTTCTCTTTTCTCCTTTCTTCTCTACCTAAAATTTTTATTGTAATTAAAGGTAATTTGCATGGTTGACTTTCTCTTTTCTTTTCAAAATTAGAGAAGAGAGAAAGTTGTACCTTTTACCTTTTCGTTTACATATGGGTAAAATTTCCCATTTGAAAAATGAGTATTAAGGTTAGTACATGTGGCTATTTATGCCTTGTTTACTGTTAATAGAGGTGAGTATGTGTAGAAAGTGAAAGCACATTCTACATTACTTGACTTTACTTATATGTTGATTTATCACTTAAAATGCCAATTTATGTTGTAATGTGAGTTACAATGTGGGAATCAACCTATGTGATAGTGTACTTTACACTATATATGTTTAACTTTATTTTTCTGAATAAAGTTTAATTTACGGAGTAATTTTCAATTTGCTTTCTCCGTTATGTTTCATTAGACCTTACGGCTAAAATCGAAGGAGGAGAGAAATACTTTCTCTTCATTACCTCCTATATGTTACTACTTTGAAATAGTTTCTAAGTAACTTTTTATGATTAATTTATGATACTTGTTTCATTAACATGTCTTTTAATCATGCTTTATAGTCTACTGTGTACTACTTATCTTCTCGTTTATGATTCTATATCATATTTCCCAAGTTATTCTTAATAACAATAGCAATAATCGCTCAGTCGGTACCTGACGTTATTGTAAGGCTATTTTGGGGAGATTAGATGAGTACTTATCTATGCGACTTATCTGAGGTCTTGCATTTCTTGCTAAATAGCAAAGTGTCATCTCTCTTAAGTGGTCTATAGCAATAATCTACCTTCCAATATTACAGAATGAAGGGATTTATGAGAGTACACACTCTTAAAATTGATTTTATGTGATTGGTCCTAACATACTCCCACCTTTAATTAATTATGAGCGAAGGAGTTCTAACATACTCCCACCTTTAATTAAGTTTTATGCCATGGAGTTCAGTGGCGTATCCAGAAACGGGCTATGGGAGGGGCTTAACCTATCCCTATAATGTTAATAAGCCCCTCCCATGCT